>WEDG01002980.1:0-72361 GCA_017591395.1 Schistocephalus solidus
GGCATCCCTGCCCACGACGTACTATGAATCCCTCAAACGAATGAAGGCCACATTCATAAAAAATACAGTCTGTTTTTACGTCACTATACGAAATTAAACTGACTGAATTTGATCGACGTCCTCTAGATTTTAAACGACTGTGCCATTTGACCCTCCAAAATTTTCATACTTATCGTCGCTGGTATGTGGTCGCACGCATAAGAACAAATGTGTTAGTAGCACTCTACTCTGCTCGATGCCTGTACACTGTGAATATGAATCTAACAAAATTATATTTTCTCCATCAAACTATTTTTCATTCGAGATTTTGAGACACTCGTTATACAAATGTGACCATTATAATTCGAATCGATGTTTGCATAATCCTACACCTTAACCAGCGTTCACGACCTTTGTCTAGGAAAAAAATCGATAAGTGCAAATAGTAATTCAATTGCTTAGTATGAAAATTGACCTAGTAGATTTTAGGGCACACGGATGCAAGTTCTACGGACATCGGTCTCTCAGAGCCGGCCCGGGCGACTTCTATGCGGACTTCTGCATAAAAACCAGCCAACCGCAACCACACACTCGTTTTGGCGATTCTGGTGATCCGCTTCCGGATGTGTGCACTGACTAACAGGCGAACTCCATCGCGTCACTATCTTCATTAATCACTAACATGCATCATCTCTAAATCAAGCAGGTTAACTTTCAAAATGGTTTGCTAGGGATGGGAGGATCGTTAGTTGTAACTGGTTAGCCAACCGGTTTCTTGAATTTCCCAAATGCAACGCCTGACCACCTTTGATTTCTCTTGAAGGACATGTGTTTACTTTTCAGTCAGTGAAGATCAAACTTCGGTCGGAGGATGAAAAGTGCACTGTCTCAGAATTCGTTAGCGTGGGCTGAGGGTGTAGCGAATTAATACCCACTGACATGGGTGGATGGATTGAAGTGTTTTATGCGAATAAAGTAAACACGCGACACCTGGTTCTATAAATATCGTGGTGTCCACAGCGGACAAAGTAATTCAGGTTGCTTTTCATTATTGGAATACTAGCATGACGTCCGGTTTTGTTCTGATTTCTGCACTTTTCATTTTATCCAAGTTCATCCATGCGGAGGTACATACCACGCCAGGGCCTCCAATTTTCTTACAGGAAGGCGAAACGGATGAAGGCATTTTCGGAGAAAACTCAGCGGATCTGGAAGGCAAGGACTTTGCCGTTGAAGACGATGTTATAAAGGCGGCAAGACCTCGTTGGCGTCGTCGGCGACCTGGCTGCTTTCCAAAACCTCGCCGTCCACGCGTTCTTCTCTAGTAGCCTGATCTTGTGAATAGGGAACACCGGATCAAGTATAGTCCTTTAAATCCTTTTCTCAATAAATGATCATCTATCTAACATAGCGTTCTGTAGACACTGCCAGGAGAAGCGTCTTGCTGTCAGCATGTGCTCTGGTTTCATCAATGGCCACTCCATGAGATTTAATTAGAAAAGAACCGTTGTATGAAATCGGCCCGCACGATGTCCTTCAAAGTTTTACAGGAGTAAAAAATGACCGTTCGTAAACGAAGGCATATTTTGTTTACAAAATTAATATATTGTTGTTTAGGAATACTCATTCTTTAGAAAAGTGGCAAATTCGGAAAATGTGAAAAATTGGGTTAGTTTACTAAACCGAACTTTAAATAGACAGATCGCTTGTCGAATGAAAACGAGTAAATAAAACACTACAAAGAGAATAACAATTGAAAATAATCCTTTAGGGTGTTTTCACAGAAGTTGTCTTCCTAATTATGGGCAATGAAAAATATCGTAGTTACAAAACAGCCTAAATTTTTAGTATGCATTTCAACACGGTTTCACGAGAATTCGTGGTTTTTTTTTCGGTGTATACATTGTTTAAGATGCATTTGACTAAGCCAACCGATGTTTTTTGATTGCAACGGCAGCAACGTCACAGTTATACAATATTTCAGAAGCTAAAATACTGGCTGGTTAGTCAGTGACTATTACATTTAAATAGGTCGGTCATGTGAAATCCAATTTGTCCCTGCTTGGCTCGGTTTTCCCTTAAATAAACAGATCTTAAGTGAGCTTTTTCAAACTGCACAGTGTGTCAATTCAATAACTAAGAATTAAAATAAGCACATAAAGTTGGTCATACTACCACCTCAAATTTGAATCCCGACATTTAATGAGTTAGGCAATCTAGTGTTCTTTTTTCTGATAAACATGACTACATAAATAGCATAGAGCTTTATCCATTGATTTGTAATACCCTTAAAAATCCAAATACATTTTATCAATAGCATGCATTAATAGGTTTATTTGTACAAATTTGGTTGGAAATTATGCCTCCTGAAATTGACTACGTGAAGAAAGAGTACCTTCCAGTTGAAACGAGGAGTATAATTTTCTGAAAAAGCTTGACATAACCCGCAGCTTTTGAGGGATAGAAGCTGTATCTTTTTGTTCAGGTAAAATCTTACATTTATGTACGCTGTGTTCGTTGGATTGAATTGACGTACTGTGCCGTATGGAAAAGTTTACTTAAGATCTGTTTTATTTAAGGGAAAACCAGCCCAAACAGGGACAAACCGGATTTCTTATGACAAAGCTATTAAAATGTATTTGTCACTGACTGACCAGCCAGTATTTCAGATTCTGAAATATTTTATTCCTGTGACGTCGCTGCCAGGCGCAATCAAGCAAATTTATCACGCACTACAAGGTGAGCAGGATCCTGTTGGAAATGATTCGGTTGAGAACGGAAAATGCTTCTAAAATTGCAAAGACAACCAAGATAATTTTAGAGATTTGATAATTGAAAGCAGCTTCCTCACATTTTTCGTTGACCCACCAATAAAGCCTATCCTTAAAAATACTTATAATAGAGGAACCCCTGCTTGCCGTTTTGTCATCGAAGACAAATTCCATAATTGAATTGACAATTTAACCACGTCGTACGTAGGGAATATGTTGGATAAGTGTAGATGAATTTAATGACAATCTTTGGAGTACGGCCTTTTATATAGAGCTGTGCATTCCATGACCTTTTTTCTTTGTGTGCAGTGTTCATTTGCTCATAATACACGTCACTGTGCGTCTGCTGGTGGGGCTCGTGAGTAAGTCTTATAACCAATTGGTAAGCGTTCATTGGTTAACTGCAACTCCTACTCATCTGGCGTTAAAATGGTACTTGAATGCCGCAACTACAATGAAGTCAAGGCTTGCCCTTCCATACATCCTGTCCTGCGGGCCGTCCACTGACCTCAGCTTGGACACAAGGACTTCTCGACGTTCGCAGCCAACCATTCTTCACTTTTACACTCCACTACATCTGTTGACGTAACCAACATCTCCTGAACGCTAACGATAATATCTTAACCTCGACGCATACCTGACAGGAGTTGAAATCGAAAAAGCAAACTCTCTTTGGCCTGAGATAGCAATTTGCGCACAGGATCTGGTTTTGCCGTTAGCCGGAGCCTGCAGCGCGAGTAAATTCCGCCCCCGTAATAAAAAACACTCATTCGGGAGGGGTAGAGGATGAAATCATGGGTCGTGGAAAGGGTTCCGAGAGGATCAATCGCAGTAATTGCCCCACGCCGCCCGAAAGACGAGGTTGGAGAGTGGTGATTATTGCGGCTGAGGGATGGGTTGGACGTACTTTATCACTGATATCCCTATCTTAAACATGGGGAATCCGCATGAATGTTATTATGGTGTTCGGGCGGGTCCAGAGGTAAGCGATGGCCACGGCAGATGCAGCGCATATTCAGTATCAGTATATTTGAGGGAGATGTAGTTGAGTCACCGTTGAATTCCCTATTTGTACATGCGAGTTGTGGTATCAAAAAAATACTACATCGCTATGTTGGCGAAGCCAAAATAGTTCAAAAACAGCAGACAGTGAAAAATATTCCCCGTGATATTTTGGAGAAAAAGATTTCGCCCTATGGAGGGGGGGGGGTGGGGGTTCAAACGGGGGTCATTGCGAAGGTTACATGAATCAGCCAGATGCTCCCTTGCTTATTGCAGAGTCCGTTAAGGGATTTCAAAGGCGGAAATATATGCCCAGATTATCCTCGGTCCATTGCGGTTCGAACCAAGGGAGAACGTTCATACACCTCATGGAGTACAGCCGCCAGGTCCCGCTGATGCGCACACCCACGGTGTCACCAAGTTGTGCAAATACGTAACCAACGAAGACCCCGAGGACCCCAGAAAGGGAATTATGGGAGAGGGCAAGACAACAAACAAATAAATGTTACTCATAAATAGCTAGAAGTATCATAAATACCTTATTTTCTAACGTCACAGATGCAGATTTCAGTTCGTGTTGTAGCTCGCTTCATTATATTGATCTAACTTTCGCTTGAAATCCTCAAAATAAGTCTGACATAACAACTTCCAGAGGAAGACTATTTCAAGCTTTGACTACTCTTTTGGAGAAGAAGTACTTCCGAGTGTCTAGCCTTGCTCCTGTCACACATAATTCAAGAGGATGACCTCTCAAGTTCGTTGTTGTTGCTAACTTGAACAAACCACCTGGGACGAGACAAGAGTCCTGGACACGTAGTATGCAGAAAGATAGTATCAGGTCTCCGCGAAGCTGCTATAGAGTTTGAGATTCGACAGCCCTGTTTCATAATGCTGTGAGCCATGTCCAATGACAAGTTTTGTAGCTCGCCTTTGGACCTTTTCGAGGATGTTGATTTCCTTCGCCGCCCAGGGTCTTTAAACTTGGATAGCGGACTCCAACTGTGGTTAGACGAATGTTCCGAAGACTTTAGCGAGGCAGTCAGTAGTGAAGGCTGCAAAAGTTCGTTTAACGAGGTACAGAATCGACATGGCTGCCTTCGCTTCCTTTGCGCAATGTAGAGAGGGTTTAAGCGAGGACGTGATTCAGACTCTCAGGTCCTTTTGGGTATCCACTACTTTCAATGGAATGCCATTCAGACTGTCAACCGTACGGTATTAAGGATTGCTTTTCATGACTCGTATGATGTTGCACTTGCTCTCATTTAAAGGCAAGAGCCAGTCATTTGACCATTTATGGAGTCAATTTAAGTTTGACTGCAAGTTCTCTTCGTCAGCCGCAGTTTGAATGACGCGCCGAAGTTTTAGATCATTGGCAAACCTGGCAATATCGCAGTCCAGTTCGTTGGCACAATCATTGATGTAGACAATGAACAAAATAGGGCCGAGAACAGAGCCTTGGGGAACACCACTCTCAACCTCAAACTTGGTCGACTGTTTGTCGCTGATATGGACAGTTTGTGAGCGGCTAGTTAAGAACTTTTCTATCCATATCAGAAGTCTACCTCTTACTTCTATGCGGTTGAGTTTATAAAGAAGGCGGTGGTGCGGCACGCTATCAAAACCTTTTTTAAGTCAATATAGACTGCATGCACCGTATTTCCTCTATCGACCGCCTCAGTCCAACGTTCTAAATAGTAGAGAAAATTTGTGACGCAGGATCTACCTCTACGGAAACTGCGCTGGACCTCGGATAGCAGATTGTTATGTTCTAGGAACTGCATTAGTTGTTGCTTAATTATTTTTCCATGATTGTGCAGCAAACTGAAGTTAGGCTAACTGATGGATAATTGTTTGCAGAGACCCGGCTTCCACCCTTATGAAGCGGCGTAGTCCATTTGGATTTCCAGTCGGTTGGTAGACTTCCGGTCTGGAAGGATGTTCGAAAAAGCGTAGAGGGTAGTTTGCCAACTCTCTCGCGAGTTCTTTCAACAGCTTGCAGGTTCTTCATCGGGACCGGGTGAATTATAATCCTGTATGCCCAAAAGTTCCTTGAGGACAGTAGTCTCAGTGAAATGACCAGTCTCAACTATTGGATCCACTTCGAAGCCATCGTTAGGGTAATCGTATCTCGTTTCCTTTGTGAAAACAGACTGCAAAAATTCCAAAAGCTGATCAGCCTTCATACCATCTTCATTAAGGTCTATGCCCTCGGTGGTCCTCAGCAGGGGTATCGGATCCTTGTTCCGTGTATTCTGCCTGAGGTAACCGTAAAACTGTTTCGGGTTCACGGTGGCCCTTGTTCAGCAGGTCCACTTCGAAAGCCCTGTCTTGTTCTAACAATAAGGCCCTTGACCCGATTTCTCTGCCTTTTCTACGCATTTAGAGATGCAGGAGTTCCCTCCGTAAGCGATTTTTTTCACAATCTCCGCTTTTTGTTAACTTCAATTTTTAAGGCCTGCGTAAGCCACAGCAGTCTGTTGATTAACCTTTTTCTCATAATCGGATAGTGGTTTTCGATGAGCCTGTGCAGTATGTCCCGGAATATTTCCCAGTCCTCGGTTATGTTTCCAAAGCATAAAGGTTCCCACTGAGTGTGCATGAGTTCTGCCCTCATTCCACCGAAATCACCTTGCCATATATTCCTTCTGATTGTTGTGGGTCTTGCTGGTATAGAAAATAGTGAGTACGCCCATCGCAGTACCACGTGGTCACTTTTACCTTGCGGCGCAGACATGAAACTTCGTCAATGCTGTCCTACGACTTTGTGAGAAGTTGGTCCAGGCAATTGGCCTGTTGTCCTTCGCACACCCTTGTTGGAAAACTGACGTGCTGTGTGAGAGGTGGGTTTTAGAGTCGTGCTCAGAAGACAACCGTCAAAGGCTTTATCAGAACTATAAGCGTAGGTCAAGCTCCAGTCGATGTGAGGCGAATACACCAAGTTATATGAACTCTTGATATTTTGACAGTTCGTGAGACAGTTGGGCTTGGCCATCTTCTGAGGAGTTATTTTGACACATACCCTTGAAAGTAAGAAACTAAACTCCGCCATTCTGTTGACGGTATTCTTTTAACTTATCTTGGTATCGCTGCTGTCTGCCAAAAGCATTCCTTAAAAAGAAAAGATGCAGCCATGTTCTGGCCAATTGTTTTTTGAATTTTGATATGTTCAACACCGGTTCAATGGGACTTCAGCTTTTTGATTATTTCATGACTTCAATTTCCTGTGGGTGGTGTATGTTGCTACAACGAGATACTAGGTTTCGCTGCTGTCTACCAATAGAAATGCTGCAGCCGAAGTATGTTCTGACCCAATTTCTTTCGAATTAGCATAAGTTTAACACCGGTCCCATTAGATTGCGGCTTTCTGATTATCCCAGACGTCAATCTCCTGTGGGTGCCTCGATGTTGCTACAACGCGGTCAAACCAGCAATAACGACCGTTCACCGCATTTCATTCTTCTGGAACTAAAGATCAACTGTTACTGGAAATAACTCAGTGGCAGTCATAGCATAAGATAAGCAACGACGACGGGGAACGGCGATGGAATACTTTCGTTCGTAGAAACTCTTAATGGTCTGGGAGTTTCAGCAAGAAACTTTTCACTGGGCGATTTCTCTTTTAAATGCCTACACGAGCACATGCAAGCATGTTTAGCCCACCAGAAAACAGAAATTCCCATTGCGCATTATCTATAAAATTCCCATCTTTATGCGATGATATGAAGTAATTCATGGATCCATCCACTGAAAATAAGTTAATGATACGAACAGGTGCCTGGACAAGGCAGGTTACTGGGTCCTTTAAAATTCAGCCAGGACACAGGTGGGACCGGAGAATGACTGCGAACTTTCCAATTCGAATTAACTGTCAGTTGCAAATATTTTGAGCCATTGCGTATCACGTGCCAAGCTTGTAATGAAAAAGGAAGAAACGCCGTCTGAAAAGATCGTGAGGTCAATCGGCAAACATGTAGATGCTGGAAATTGATCCCTTTCATAACAGGGAGCGTCCACTTTTGAGTTATGGACAGTTTTTATATGTGTTTTTATATGTGTTCTGCGGGGAAAGATGAGTGTCCTATATTTATTTATATATTTGCACTTCATTTTGGATGTATCATTTTAAAATCTGCAGCAAATAGACCTGCATTCACTATGGAAAACATTGGGAACGCGAAAGAGCTAAAATCGGAACCTAAAAAAGGATACATAGTGACCAAAAATTGCAACCCTTCGCATCATGAATTGTCCTCCGTGAATGAGCCATTATCCTCATACCCATGCCACTTTCATAATGGCGTCAGCGTGTTGTGTACGCTCGATCTGGAAGAAGTAGGTATTTGGGAAAGAGCGAAATCGTTGCCCTTATCTCAACCACGCGGAATGTGTACGACTGTACGCAGAGCAATGGGATGGCGTACGATCACCACTTGGAGACAGCCAGGGAAGGCAGAATGCGCTGCACCCGCTAACGGAATAGCCATTACCTCTGCTGTTGCGAGCACCAGTTTGCTCAGTCTTACTGTTTCTTTTTCTTATGCTGAAATTTGGAGGAATTTTCATTGCCTCATTGGTCAATGAAGCGTTTTGGTGAATGCTGATTCACTTATTCGAAATTTGAACATTGCTCCCAAGTACTTTAATCGTTCTTCAAATGCCTTTTTGCCACCATCGCGTGTTTTCTGTTCTGTGTCCATGCTGGATGTTGTCTCCTTAGGATCTACCCATCTCAAATTCTACAGATGCTGCCACATCTAAATAATATGTCTTCCATGGACTCAAAGACTCATGCTGCCTGAGAAAACTAAGGATCACTACTATCTCTAACAAATATAAAATTTTTTGACCATAATAATTTTGTCCTTTAACACCTTCCTCTGCACACCTAAAGCTCGCTGAATAAAATAGCTTCAGATATAATTATGTCAGTCTCCCTAAATTACTCGGCTCATTAAAATTTGCATAAGTAGCAGGCTTAATAATTAGACTTTTCGAGATACTGTGGTTCCCATGGGTTGCCATACGTAAGTCTGTGTATTTCTTGATTATTATTCAGGGATGCGTAGGCCTTTTCAGATGCTGACGTGTTTGTGCGCCAACTACAGGCTCTGTTATAGGCAAATCGTACTTAAGGCTCACTTAGCAAGTCTGTCAAAAGATACGGCATAAGTTTTGCGTCGAGTCTATTATAGAGGCATGCATTCCCACGCCAATATAGTGGGGCAACACGAGCATGAATGGGATCTAATGCTACTACAGGCTTTAAGCTAACCATTTTATTTAAAATGCTCCAATTCTACCGATGATTTGGTGGGCATTTCTTTCTGAAACTTTAGACAATCGATGTAGATTTTCCAGTACTGAAGCAACCACATTAAACACTTTCTACAAGCCGATCATGCTCCTGTTGGCAATGCCTAATTTTCTTACGAAAAATGTATCTAAAAGTGCACAAACAGCCTGGTTGGTCCAGCAAGTTTCAAGCTGGCTGTACCCGTCAGCCACAACGATAACACGAAATCTCTTATATATATGTATTTACCCAAGTTCAAGTATATACTGTGTACATAGATTGGATTTGCTGCCTCTAAAGAGAGTGGCCATTGACGAAACCAGAGCTCATGCTGACAACAAGATGCTCCTCCTGGCAGAGTCTGTGGATTTTGTTGAATGCCAAATCGGGATATGGCAGGCGTTATTTGGGTTGAGATCCCATAACAAATGCTGATCACGGGAAAAGGCTTGTTGGTGGGTCGTGTAGGTATAGGCTGGCTAACGGCAGCTACTTGCCAATTTGTGCACGCGCACAACATAGGAGTTGATTTACGCGTGACAGCACAATCAGGGTCGTCTGGGTCCGCGCCAGCCTCCTGAACCCTATCCTGCAACCCGTCTTCTTGACTCTGACTTGACGCCGGGCAGAGATTGGTGAAGAAGGAGGTAGAGCGACAGATGCTGTCCACGTCAAATATCACTTAAAACTACTCCACGCGTAAGTCACTGCCCTGCGCCACCATGCTGTGAAGCATACGATGGGTATTGTCGAATTACAATGGTCAAACTCCGTGAGGTCTGGCCCTCTTCTGCACTTTTCGTCCTGAAAATGTATCCAATAGATGAAGATGTCCCACGTCTGAAGCAGCCAATTTTACCACGCTCTAAGAGTCAATCATCATTTTGTTGGCAATGGTTCATTAGACAACGGAGAATGCAACTTAAATTGCACAGGCAACCAGATGAGTTCAGCGAGGTTCAAGCTGTCTATAAATCTCGCCAAACAAATTTAATTTAACCAATGTTATTATATAAAATATTTAAGTTTGGCACAATATTATGAATAAACTGAGCCGTTTTAAGCTATACAACAATTGTAGGATCCTACAAGATGAAGGAAAATTCTTATTTTGTAATGGCATGTAGCGATGTATAAACTACAGAATCTCGCGTGCAAGCAAAGTTTGAAAATGGCAAATAATTTTTCAGGAGAACCGGTTGTGCTCCTGTGGTTAACTCTTTGTCGGATGAATTAAAGAAAGTCGAAAGGGAAAGTCCAAATCAAGGCAAAATAGTTAAATGTAAATAATATGTTAATAAAGGAGGTGAAATCAGTTGTTACTTACATTCCTTCGTAAAGGAACTTAAACCTCTAATGTCTGAGGACTGAAGGTATTGCATTTTCGGTCCAGTTAGAATAAATGACCTGCATTTCATCGTGTTAATATGATGAGTCTATTTGTCATGGAAATATGTCCTATTCTGTTTTACGAGTGCTATTGTCCCATAGTTCTGGAGGGATTATGTTCTTTTGCAGAAGCATAATATCAGGCGTGGGTGCGCAGTGGTCCCTATAAAAGTCGTCAAAATCTCTTTTTACTTATTTCTTGTCAGTAGCGCAAAGACGGAATGTCAAAAACCTTGACTACTTACATTTAAATTACACCCATGTCTGAGCATTGGTATAACTCCAGATCTCGAAATGCCGATGGAACAGGCAACAAGTTCAGGCATGTCCGGCTGGTGCTTTCTAGAGTCATTCTGCCCTGTCTAGGCATTTCAATCTAAAACTATCTTAGATGTAGACATACCTAAGAACTCCATCTTCCCAAACATGAAATAAAATTCGGTGTATGAAGATGTATCCAATAACGCCAATTCGCTTGCTTTATGCACACAGAAAATCGAATACTCTCGAGGAGTCAAACATCTTCCGAACTGCTGTTATTATTGCAACGGAGAATGTAACTAAAATTGCACACGCAACCAGATGAGTTCAGGGAGGTTCAAGCTGCCTATACACGTCACCGAAAAACATAACTTTAAATAATGTTATTATATAAAATATTTAAGTTTGGCAAAATAACATAAGTAAACTGAGCCGTTTATAGCTGAACAAAACTTGTAGGATCCTTAAAAATGAAGGAAGATTCACATTTTCTAATGCCATATGACTACTTGTAATTCACTGTAAGCACTCTCAGTCAAAACATGTAGCGATGAATATACTATACAAACTTGCATGCAAGTAAAAGTTGAATATGGCAAATAATCTTTCAGGGAACTGGTTGTGCTCAGGCTCCTGTGGTCAACCCTTTGTGGGACGAGTGAAAGAAAAAAGATAGGGGAAGTCTAAATCAATGCTGACAAAGAATTTTAGACGGATACACACAGTTAGGTTTGCTTCGTAAACGATGGAGTCGGTTGACAACCTCTCAAAGAGCCCCGTCAGCAGCCACACAGAATCTACTAGTATAGGCAGCAGAACATTACCAAATAACACATTGTAGACTGGAAGGACCATTTCTGCCTTATTAGTCTTGCAGTATCGTAAAAGCGTATTACTTAAACTTCTACGTGACGTGAACTTGAAGAAATTAAAAACAGACGGTGGCACCGAATAACAGCATGAACAACAAACAATGGTGTAAACTCGACCCGTTCAGTATGCCGTTAATGAGCCAGCACACGCGTGGGTGGTCCTCATAAAAAATGACGCCATACAATGTCGTAAAGTACCAACACCACCTGATTTAAATGTGCGTGGGTTTTCGCCAACTTCAGAAGATCAACTGACCGAATATATTCAAACTTTCGATCGACGAACTCGGGCATAGGCCCACAGATTGACAATGTCGGTCTCAATGGAAGCCGAATTAAAGCGGACGGACGACTCTTCAACAAAGTTTGAATATTCAGAAATATAATTTTTCAAATGGATTATTAAATCTTAACTAAAAATAGTTTAATGTAAATAATATGTTAATGAAGGATATGAAATCAGTTGTTACTTACATTCCTTCGTATGGGAACTCAAACCTCTAATATCTGAGGACTGAAGATATCACTTTTTCGGTCAAATTAGCATAAATGACCCTTAATTCATCAATCTAATATGACGAGTCTACTTGCCAAGGAATTATTTCCTATTCTGTTTTACGAGTGCTATTGTCCCATAGTTCTGGAGGGATTATGTTCTTTTGCAGAGGCATATGTTATGGGATCTCAACCCAAATAACGCCTGCCACATGTCGATTTGGCATCCGTTTTGGTCCAGCACATCTATCACGCCACCAGTACTCACAAACTCTGCCAGGAGGAGCGTCTTGCTATCAGCATGTACTCTGGTTTCGTCAATGGCCACTCTTTGAGATTTCATGAGAAAAGACCCATTGTACAAAATCAGCCCACATGGTGTCCCCCAATGTTTAACAGGAGCAAGGAAGCGACACTTCTTAAGAGAAAGAACATTGTGATAAAAACATTAATTTATCATTAGTTAGAAATAGAAATAACAATCTACTGGGACCGGTGTTAAACTTATGCAAATTCGAAAGAAATTGGGTCAGAACATACTTTGGCTGCAGCATTTCTATTGGTAGACAGCAGCGTAACCTAGTATCTCGTTGTAGCAACATACACCAACCACAGGAAATTGAAGTCATAAAATAATCAGAAAGCTGAAGTCCCATTGGACCGGTGTTGAACATATCAAAATTCAAAAAACAATTGGCCAGAACATGGCTGCATCTTTTCTTTTTAAGGACTGCTTTTGGCAGACGGCAGCGATACTAAGATAAGTTTAAAGAATAACGTCAACATAATGGCGGAGTTTAGTTTCTTACTTACAAGGGTATGTGTCAAGTTAACTCCTCAGAAAATGGCCTAGCCCAACTGTCTCACGAACTGTCAAAATATCAAGAGTTCATATAACTTGGTGTATTCGCCTCACATCGACTGGAGCTTGACCTATGCTTATATTTTTGATCTAGCCTTTGACGGGTGTCTTCTGAGCACGATGCTAAAAGATACCTCTCACACAGCACGTCACATTTCCAAACAGGGTGTGCGAAGGACAACAGGCCAATTGCCTGGACCTAGTTCTCACGAAGTCACAGGACAGCATCGACGAAGTGTCATGTCTACCGCCGCAAGGTAAAAGTGATCACGTTGTACTGCGATGGGAGTACTCACTATTTTCTATACCAGCAAGACCCCACAACAATCAGAAGGAATATATGGCAAGGCGATTTCGGTGAAATGAGGGCAAAACTCATGCACACTCAGTGGGAACCTTTATGCTTTGGAAACATAACCGAGGACTGGGAAATGTTCCGGGACATGCTGCACAGGCTCATCGAAAATCACTGTCCGATTTTGAGAAAAAGGTTAATCAACAGACCGCGATGGCTTGTGCAGGACATAAAAATCGAAGTTAACAAAAAGCGGAGATTGTGGAAAAAATTGCTTACGGACGGAACTCCTGCATCTCTAAATGCGTAGAAAAGGCAGAGATACTGGTTCAAGGGCCTTATTGTTAGAACAAGTCAGGCTTTCGAAGTGGACCTGCTGAACGGGGTTACCGTGAACCCGAAACATTTTTTACGGTTACCTCAGGCAGAATACATGGAACCAGGATCCGATACCTCTGCTGAGGACTGCCGAGGGCATAGACCTTAATGAAGACGGTATGAAGGCTGATTAGCTTTTGGAATTTTTGCAGTCTGTTTTCACAAAGGAAACAAGATACAATTACCCTAACGATGGCTTCGAAGTGGATCCAATAGTTGAGACTGGTCATTTCACTGAGACTACTGTCCTCAAGGAACTTTTGGGAATACAGGATTATAATTCACCCGGTCCCGATGAAGTTCCTGCCAAGCTGTTAAATAGCTAGCGAGAGAGTTGGCAAAACATCTCTCTACGCTTTTCTAAACATCCTTCCAGACCGGAAGTCTACCAACCGACTGGAAATCCAAATGGATTACGCCACTTTATAAGGGTGGAAGCCGGGTCTCTGCAAACAATTATCGACCGGTCAGCCTTAATTCAGTTTAATGCAAAACCATGGAAAAAATAATTAAGCAACAACTAATGCAGTTCCTAGAACATAACAATCTGCTATCCGAGGTCCAGCGCAGTTTCCGTAGAGGTAGATCCTGCGTCACAAATTTTCTCTACTGTTTAGAACGTTGGACTGAGGCGGTTGATAGAGGAAATACACTGCATGCAGTCTATATTGACCTAAAAAAGGATTTTGATAGCGTGATGCACCACCTCCTTCTTTATAAACTCAAATGCATAGGAGTAAGAGGTAGAATTCTAAAATGGATAGAAAAATGCTTAACTGGTCGCTAAGAAACTGTCCATATCAGCGACAAACAGTCAAGCAAGGTGAGGTTGAGATTGGTGTTTCCCAAGGCTATGTTATCGGCCCTATTTGTTCATTGTCTACATCAACGATTGTGCCAACGGACTGGACTTCCATATTGCCATGTTTGCCGATGATCTCAAACTTTTGCGCGTCATTTAAACTGCGGCTGACGAAGAGAACTTGCAGTCAAACTTAAATCGACACCAGGAACGGTCAAATGACTGGCTCTTGCCGTTAAATGAGATTGAGTGCAACATCAAAAGAGTCGGGAAAAGCAATCCTTCGAACCGTACGGTTTACAGTCTGAATGGCATTTCATTGGAAGTAGTGAATGCCCAAAATGACCTTGGAGTCTGGATCGCGCCCTCGCTTAAACCCTCCCTACATTGCGCAAAGCTAGCGAAGTCAGCCATGTCGATTCTGTACCTCGTTAAACGAGCCTTTGCAGCCATCACTACTGACTGCTTCGCTAAAGTCTTCGGAACATTCGTGCGGCAACAGTTGTAGTCCGCTATGCAAGTTTGGAGACCCTTGGCAGCGAAGGAAATCAACATCCTCGAAAAGGTCAAAAAGAGAGCAACCAAACTTGTCCTTGGACATGGCTCACATCCTTATGAAACACGGCTGTCACATCACAATCTCATTGCCTTGCGATAAAGACAGCTTCGGGTGACCTGATACTAACATTCCGCATACTACGTTTCCAGGACTGTTGTCTCGTAAAAGGTGATTTCTTCGAGTTAGCAACAACAACGAACTTGAGAGGTCATCCTCTCAAAGTACGTGTGACTGGAGCAAGGCTAGACACTCGGAAGTAATTCCTCTCCAAAAGAGTAGTCGAAGCTTGGAAAAGTCTTCCTCTGGATGTTGTTATGTCGGACTCCTTAGAGGTTTTTAAGCGAAAGTTAGATCGATATGAGCTGCAAGAGTGACGTCAGCAAATAAGGAATGTATGATACTACTACCTACATTTGAGTAACATTTATTTGTTTGTTATTTGCGTTTGAGGTCTTGCATTCCCATAATTCCCATGCTGGGGTCCTCGAAGTCTTTGCTACTTAATTATTTGCACACTTTGGTGACACCGTGAGTGTTTGCATCAGCTGGACCTGCTGGCCGTCGTACATGAGGTGTATAAACGATCTCCCTACGTTCGAACCGCAATGGACCAAGGATGATCTGGGCATATATTTCCGCCTTTGAAATCCCTCAACGGACTCTGCAATCAGCAAGGGAGCATCTGTCCTATACATGTGACCTCCACCATGCCTTTCGTTGGACCCCCCCCAACGGCAACAGTTTTTTCGCCTTTATATCACCGGGAGTTTTTTTCACTGTCTGTTCTTTTTCAAGTATGTTGGCGTCGCAAACATATCGAGATACTATTTTTTGATATTACAACTCGCATGTAAAAATAGGGAATTCCAAGGTGACTCACCTACATCTCCCTGAAATAAACTGATACTGATACTGAATATGCGCTGCATCTGCCGTGGCCATCGCTAACCTCAGAACCAGCCCCATCACCCAAATGCTATTCATGTAGTGGTGTGTTCAAGTGAAGCATGGTAGGCTGAGAAATTCTAGGAGTCCTTGTGTCCAAGCTGAGATCAGTGGAGGGCCCACAGGAGAGTACGTATGGGAGGTCGAGACTTGAATTCATAGAAGTAGCGTTCTTGAGGCATTCGAGTATCATTTGAGCGTCAGTTAAGTTATAGTTGCAGTTTGATGATGAACGCTCACCAATCGGTAACGGGACTAACTCTCGAATCCCACCGGCAGCCACACAGTGCCACTCTCATGGGCAAATGAACACTTAATTCAAAGAGATCAAGGTCGTTGTATTGATGGCTTATTAATTTTAAAACTATTTATTAGCAACTTTGTGAATCACACGCGTTTCATCGTCAGCACTTGAACCACAATGCTCTGTAAAATAAAAAGAGGAACGTTTGCGTCTTAAAAGGATGCACACTTGCGTGGGTAGGACGACTGCATAGTAAACATGCATCACCTGCCTCATTATATAAAGCGGCAAATGCAGTTGACCAGACAGTGTAATTTGATACTTAATAGCGTGCCATGAAATTTGTGGTCTTTCTGTTCTCTGTCCTCCTAGTATTTTCTGGCCTTATTGGTTTAGAGGCACAGCCAACCCCAGAACCTCTTAGTGGCCTAGAAGAAACTGAAGAGGATGACAGCTTTACCGGAAATACCTTGACAAATCTTGGAGACAAGGATACACAGTCGGAAGGCACATTGAAGGCTTTCAACTCAGTGCAACCAAATCCTGCATACGCTGACGGTGAAAGTGTTCTAGAAGCAGCAAAATATCGTCCAGGTCCTTTTCCACGTCCTCGTCCACTACCTCGTCCTTTTCCTCGACCTCTTCCCCGTCCCCTTCCAAGACCACGTCCTCTTCCACTTCCTATACCACGTCCTGTTCTACTTCCAAGACCACGTCCTCTTCCACTTCCTAGACCACGTCCTCTTCCACTTCCTAGACCACGTCCTATTCCACTTCCTAGACCACGTCCTCTTCCACTTCCTAGACCACGTCCTATTGCATATGCATAAACCCGTGCTCTTCCACTTTCTCGTCCTCCAATTTTTCACCTTATGGTTCTCCTCCTGGACGCATTCACAAACCCATGCTTCTTAATTATAAACCTCGCTATTTCCTCCCTGGTGCATGCATTATTTATGTGTAATTGAGTCTGAATGCTGAACACGGACACCCTGTAATAATTTCGAACTTGAATCAATAAACGATTTTTTGCTAAGACCATTCAGTCAACATATGATTTCACTAATGCATCACCGGGCGTATAAATTTGCGTAGATTTTAAGAAATGACTGGCCATTTCATTCTGCTTACGAAACTCAAAATGACATTGACCAGTTTCACCTTGCCCGAGAAGACTACCACTAAAGATTTACACTGAAAGCCAACATCTGCCCATAGCCTAAAATAGGTGTCTTGGGAATGTATCAGTCCGAATGAAGATACGACCAGGCAGAATCGAAATTGAGCGTGCTGGTGTTTGTGAGTGCTTACGGTATCAGATTTCAGAATATGGAACCAAGATCGTGGGGTTAAACGTATTGTGTGTAAGATCAGATGCTTGCTTGGCATTCTTTTTCTATGAGTATGTTTAAATTGTAAACGTTTACTGAATTGTGTACAGCCAAACTGTTCAAAAGGAATTGATATTTATATATTTTTTAAGATCATGAAGTTTGCATTTATAAAGCACTCCATCTAGCAATTGAGTAATACCCCTTGCAAAGTAAAAACCACCTGGTCCATATCCATTGCAATATTTTAGGAGTTCTTTAGTTCCCTTTCTAATAGCGTATTCCAATGCAAAATTTTCTAACGCACAAAATATACAATTTTTTCCGGAAACGCTGATTACGCGTGTAACTGCGGGTTGCGGTAAAATTTAATCTGGAAATTATACACCTTGCCAAAACTAAAGGATTCTCTTTATTTCTGTTAACCATTCAAGAATACGTAATTTACTACCAAATAAGTAAAAAGCAACCTATTCTATATGCGTTTTCAATCAAATATATTTACAAGGTTATTGTAAATCACTGGTGAAAACTAGACGTTATGTCCGTTTATTCTATTGTTTCACTTATTCATGTCACCTTGTCCATATATATTGCGAAATTTGCTTTTTCTATAATACCTATTTGGAATAGCGTATATAAATGTAAGATTTTACTTGAACAGAAAGATACAGCTTATATCCCTCAAAAGCTGCGGGTTGTGTCAAGCTTTATTCAGAAAATTATACTCCTTGTTTCAACTGGAAGGTACTCTTTCTTCACGTAGTCAATTTCAGCAGGCATAATTTCCTACCAAATTTGTACAAATAAACCTATTAACGCATGCTATTGATAAAATGTATTTGGATTTATAAAGGGTATTGCAAATCAATGGATAAAGCTTCATGCTATTTATGTAGTCATGTTTATCAGAAAAAAGTACACTAGATTGCCTAACTCATTAAATGTCGTGATTCAAATTTGAGGTGGTAGTATGACAAACTTTATGTGATTATTTTAATTCTTAGTTATTGAATTGACGCACTGTGCAGTTTGGAAAAGCTCACTTAAGATCTGTTTATTTAAGGGAAAACCGAGCCAAGCAGGGACAAATTGGATTTCACATGACCTACCTATTTAAATGTAATAGTCACTGACTAACCAGCCAGTATTTTAGCTTCTGAAATATTGTATTACTGTGACGTTGCTGCCGTTGCAATCAAAAAACATCGGTTGGCTTAGTCAAATGCATCTAAAACAATGTATACACCGAAGAAAAACCACGAATTCTCGTGAAACCGTGTTGAAATGCATACTAAAAATTTAGGCTGTTTTGTAACTACGATATTTTTCATTGCCCATAATCAGGAAGAGAACTTCTGTGAAAAACACCCTAAAAGATTATTTTCAATTGTTATTCTCTTTGTAGTGTTTTATTTACTCGTTTTCATTCGACAAGCGATCTGACTATTTAAAGTTCGGTTTAGTTAACTAACCCAATTTTTCACATTTTCCGAATTGCCACTTTTATAAAAAATGAGTATTCCATAACAACGATATATTAATTTTGTAAACAAAATATGCCTTCTTTTAAGAACGGTCATTTCTTTACTCCTGTAAAACTTTGGGGGACATCGTGTGGGCCGATTTCTTACAACGGTTCTTTTCTAATTAAATCTCATGGAGTGGCCATTGATGAAACCAGAGCACATGCTGAGAGCAAGACGCTCCTCCTGGCAGAGAGTGTGAGTACTGGTGGCGTGATAGATGTGCTGGACCAAAACGGATGCCAAATCGATATGTGGCAGGCGTTATTTGGGTTGAGATCCCATAACATATGCCTCTGAAAAAGGAAAATCATCCCTCCAGATCTATGGGACGAAAGCACTCGTAAAACGGAATAGGAAATATTTCCTTGACAAGTAGACTCGTCATATTAGAACGATGAATTGCAGGTCATTTATGCTAATTTGACCGAAAAAGCGATACCATCAGTCCTCAGACATAAGAGGTTTGAGTTCACATCTTTGTTTACTAATATTGCCCTCACGGGAACCATATCATATTTGTGTGATGAAATTGTATGACAGGATTTGCCGATTGACATGCCGGTGTGAGACCCGAAGGAATTGCTCTTTCACTGCACTTTTTGTGTTAAATTCAGTTTCGATGGCAAATTTCACCGTCAGCTCGATCGCGATGCGATGGGTTCATTCATTGGACCTCTAATATTTGATGTCTTTATGGGGAAACTGGATAACAACCAGCTCTCTCCAGTTATAAAGGGCCTTTCTTCGTATGCACGATATGTAGAAACAACATCTAAGCAAAAGCAGATGTGGACCACCGAAGATTCGATAGTCTTCCTCTGGATGTTGTTATGTCGGACTCCTTAGAGGTTTTTAAGCGAAAGTTAGATCGATATAATGGTACGAGCTGCAAGAAAGACGTCAGCAAATAAGGTATTTATGATACTATTAGCTACATTTGAGTAACATTTATTTGTTTGTTATTTGCGTTTGAGGTCGTTGCACTCCCAAAATTCCCATGTTGAGGTCATCGAGGTCTTTGCTGCTTAATTATTTGCACACTTTTGTTGACACCGTGAGTGTTCACATCAGCTGGACCTGGTGGCCATCGTACATGAGGTGTATGAACGATCTCCCTTGGTTCGAACCGCAATGGACCAAGGATGATCTGGGCATATATTTCCGCCTTTGAAATCCCTCAACGGACTCTGCAATCAGCAAGGGAGTATCTAGCTGATTCATGTGACCTCCGCAATGCCCCCATTGGATCTCCCAGGGAAACCCATTTTTTTTCGCATTTATATCACCGGGAGTTTTTTTCACTGTCTGTTCTTTTTCAAGTATGTTGGCCTCACCAACATATCGAGATACTATTTTTTTGATATCACATCTCGCATGCACAAATAGGGAATTCAAAGGTGACTCACCTACCTCTCCCTCAAATATACTGATACTGAATATGCGCTGCATCTGCCGTGGTCATCGCTAACCTCAGAACCCGCCCCAAACACCCTAATGCTATTCATGCGCATTCCCCGTGAATAAGATAGGGACATCAGTCATTACGTTCATCCACCCCGTCCCTCCGACTCAATTGTCACCACTCTCCAACCTCGTTATCCGGGTGGCGAGGGGCAATTACTGCGAATGATCCCCTCGGAACCCTTTTCACGATCCATGATTTCCTCCTCACACCGACCCGAATGAGGGCTTTGTGATTACGGAGGCACATGTACTCTCGCAGCAGGCTCCGGCTCACGGCGAGACCAGATCCTGTTCGCAAATTGCTGTTTCATGCCGGAAATAGTTTGATTTTTCGATTTCAGCTGCTGTCAGGTATGCGTCGAGTTTAAGACACCATCGTTAGCGTTCAGGAGATGTTGGTTACGTCAACAGATGTAGTGGTGTGTTCACGTGAAGCATGGTTGGCTGCGAACGTCTAGATGTCCTTATGTCCAAGCAGAGGTCAGTGGAATTCCCGCAGGAGAGTATGTATGGGAGGTTGAGACTAGCCTTCATTGTAGTAGTGGCATTCAAGTACCATTTTAACGTCAGATCAGTAAGATTTGCAGTTGGCGGATGAACGCTTACAATCGGTTTTACAAACCCTTTACCGCATCTATTGTCAGAGAGTGTCATGTTGTCTGCTTTGCTCAGTTCAGTTCGATTAAGAAGACTAGTTGAATTGTCCTTAAGAGGTTAAAATTATACTGTTGGATCTTACAATGCAAATATTTACAATTAGCAGTATTATTTCGATGTTAGGATTACGCACCATTACATTTTCTCCCTCCTACCACTAACTTACAGGTCGCAGTTTGGTTTAGTCAAGTGGAGGTTGGTGGTTAGTGTTAGGGTGTGGGTTAGAGTTAAGAAATTAAGGGTTGGAGGATGCGAGCGCAACCAGTCTCTGAGGGAGATTCCTGAGTCATTACTTGTGCCGGCCGGCTATGCCACTGTTAAAAACTCGGGGTAATCAAGTTTTCCTTGGAATGTGACTGTCTCGGCAACACTTCGGAATTTCGACCGTTTACTTGCAATGCGAAATCGGTCGATTTGGTGGGCAACTCGTTTGAAATTTTTGCCAATATATATAAATATCATAGCAACGCAGCAACCAAATGTATCACGCACTACAAGGTGAGCATGATCCGGTTAAAAATGGTTCAGTTGAGAACGGAAAATGCTTCTAAAATTGCACATACGGCCATGAGCGTAAAATAAGTGTTAACCTGCTTACAATGAACCGAAACATTTCCTGCACATATTCAGTTGAAGTTCTTTGGGAAAAATATAAATTTCTTTTGTAAATGTTCGAATCTGGTGCCCCAATTCATCTTTAGATAAATCGTAATGTACAAAATAGATCTTTGGGCCAATAATCGTGAATAAACAAAGGCCAATGAGCGTGCAATATTAGGTTGATTGGACAGAGCATTATGTTGGTCAAGTAAAAATTGATAATAATGCTGTGGCCATACGGAGCTGTTTATTTTTGGTGTTCAAAACCTGTAGACGATATAGAAATGTCATCACTTTTGGGGCTACGAATAATTCCTACAAGTCAATCTCAGTTCAATGAGGTAGCGACAGATATAACGCAGGAGGTAATATGCTAGTAACATTTTAAAATGACAAAACAAGTTTCAGGAAAAATGTTTGAGCTCAATGACTTTTCTATGCACATGTGCTAATCTCTTCGCCAAACGAGTTAAATAAAGACTCAAGAGGAATTCCAAATCAATGGACACACGGCACTATAGGCTTATGCACACGGTTGGTCATCGCTAGAAGAAGATGGAGCTAAATGATGGACGTTCACCAATTGGATATGGGACTTGCTAGTCGCGATCCCCTTAGAGCTCACTCTGAAGTCTCAGCAGCCACACAGGAGCTATTATTACTGTCAGAATAACCTTGCCTAGCAAGACGTGAAAGACTGAAAAGGTTATTTTTGGCTTATTAGTGTTGCAGTATTGAATTACGAAATTGGTGCAAAATCTTCCTGTTAATTATGCCGTGAACGACCCCGCACATGCGTGGGCGGTCCGTATAAACAATGTCGTAAGTTACCAGCACCTGCTGATCTCGGATTTGCGTTGACTGTCAACAACTTTCGAAGGTCAGTTGACCGAATTCACTTAAACATTTGATCGAGGCATCCATCGTGGCCCCATGATTGATTGAAGTCAGGACAATTGCAACTGAAGTGTAGACAGCAAATCCTTTGGCATATTTCGTCAATTGTATCCCATAAAACTCCTTCCGAATAAACTAAACGTCAAAAATAAGAACATTCGTTAACCAATGCCACCACGCAGATCACAAGTAAAAGGATATAACTTAACAATCGGTTCGGTGAAACAAATTTTCTTCCTTTCTTCCATGACGGGATTATTCACACGACAAAATGCGTGTCAACCGTACTGCCAAAATGCATTTGCTAACATATCTGGTTTTTCACTTTTCCTCAACTAAGAACTTAAAGTGACTCTAAAAGCTTGCCGACCTGGAAAGTATTCCTGTGACAACTGACACCACATCATGCGAAAATCAAACATCGAAGATTATAGCTGTGGCAAACTGTATACTCAAAGTGAATTCAAAATGATACCGAAAAATCATTTTTGGCATAAATGCAAATGTCCAACACCGAGTGGATAGAGATATTTATTGGCAATGCAGAGGGCTTCCAAATAATCCCAGTACTCCAAAAAATGTGATTTATTAGGTGGCTCTTCTCAGATCTACAGAAAATCAGGGCTGGATATAGACGAGGGCTCGAATCTCAACGTACCAGTATTCCTTCAAGATTTCGCATTGCAAGTAAACGGTCGAAATTCCGAAGTGATGCCGAGACAGTCACATTCCAAGGAAAACTTGATTACCCCGAGTTTTTAACAGTGGCATAGCCGGCCGGCACGAGTAATGACTCAGGAATCTCCCTCAGAGACTGGTTGCGCTCGCATCCTCCAACCCTTAATTTCTTAACTCTAACCCACACCCTAACACTAACCACCAACCTCCACTTGACTAAACCAACTGCGACCTGTAAGTTAGTGGTAGGAGGGAGAAAATGTAATGGTGCGTAATCCTAACATCGAAATAATACTGCTAATTGTAAATATTTGCATTGTAAGATCCAACAGTATAATTTTAACCTCTTAAGGACAATTCAACTAGTCTTCTTAATCGAACTGAACTGAGCAAAGCAGACAACATGACACTCTCTGACAATAGATGCGGTAAAGGGTTTGTAAAACCGATTGGTAAGCGTTCATCGGCAAACTGCAACTCTTACTGATCTGACGTTAAAATGGTACTTGAATGCCGCTACTACAATGAAGGCTAGTCTCAACCTCCCATACATACTTTCCTGCGGGCCCTCCACTGACCTCAGCTTGGACACAAGGACTTCTATACGTTCGCAGCCAACCATGCTTCACTTGAACACACCACTTCATCTTTTGACGTAACCAACCTCTCCTGAACGCTAACGATGGTGTCTTAACCTCGACGCATACCTGACAGCAGCTGAAATCGAAAAATCAAACTCTTTCCGGCATAAGACAGCAATTTGCGCACAGGATCTGGTCTCGCCGTTAGCCGGAGCCTGCTGCGAGAGTACATTGCGCCTCCGTAATCACAAAGCCCTCATTCGGGTGGGTGTGAGGATGAAATCATGGGTCGTGGAAAGGGTTCAGAGGGGATCATTCGCAGTAATTGCCCCTCGCCACCCGGATAACGAGGTTGGAGAGTGGTGACAATTGAGTCGGAGGGACGGGGTGGATGAACGTAATGACTGATGTCCCTATCTTATTCACGGGGAATGCGCATGAATAGCATTAGGGTGTTGAGGCGGGTTCTGAGGTTAGCGATGACCACGGCAGATGCAGCACATATTCAGTATCAGTTTCAGTATATTTGAGGGAGAGGTAGGTGAGTCACCTTTGAATTCCCTATTTGTGCATGCGAGATGTGATATCAAAAAAATAGTATCTCGATATGTTGGTGAGGCCAACATACTTGAATAAGAACAGACAGTGAAAAAAACTCTTGTGATATAAAGGCGAATAACACTGTTGCACTCTGGGAGATCCAATGGGGGCATTGCGGAGGTCACATGTATAGGACAGATGCTCCCTTGCTGATTGCAGAGTCCGTTGAGGGATTTCAAAGGCGGATATATATGCCCAGATCATCCTTGGTCCATTGCGGTTCGAACCAATGGAGATCGTTCATACACCTCATGTATGATGGCCACCAGGTACAGCTGATGCGAACACTCACGGTGTCGACAAAAGTGTGCAAATAATTAAGCAGCAAAGACCTCGACGACCTCAACATGGGAATTTCGGGAGTGCAAGACCTCAAACGCAAAGAACAAACAAATAAATGTTACTCAAATGTAGCTAATAGTATCATAAATACCTTATTTGCTGACGTCACTCTTGCAGCTTTCAGTTCGTGTTGTAGCTCGTACCATTATATCGATCTAACTTTCGCTTCAAAACCTCTCAGGAGTCTGACATAACAACACCTAGAGGAAGACTATTCCAAGCTTCGACTACTCTTTTGGAGAGGAAATACTTCCGAGTGTCTAGCCTTGCTCCAGTCACACGTACTTTGAGAGGATGACCTCTCTAGTTCGTTGTTGTTGCTAACTCGAAGAAATCACCTGGGACGAGACAACAGTCCTGGCCACGTAGTATGCGGAATGTTAGTATCAGGTCACCCAAAGCTGTCTTTAGCGCAAGGGAAAGAGATTGAGATTTGACTGCCGTGTTTCATAAGGATGTGAGCCATGTCCAAGGACAAGTTTTGTTGCTCGCCTTTGGACCTTTTGAGGATGTTGATATCCTTCGCCTTCCAGGGTATCCAAACTTGGATAGCGGACTCCAACTGTGGCCGCACGAAGGTCCCGAAGACTTTAGCGAAGCAGTCAGTAGTGAAGGCTGCAAAGGCTCGTTTGAAGAGGTACAGAATCGACATGGCTGACTTCGCTAGCTTTGCGCAATGTAGGGAGGGTTTAAGTGAGGGGGCGATCCAGACTCCCAGGTCATTTTGGGCATTCACTTCTTTCAATTAAATGCCATTCAGACTGTAAACCGTACGGTTCGAAGACTTGCTTTTCCCGACTCTTTTGATGTTGCACTTAATCTCATTTAACGGCAAGAGCCAGTCATTTGACCGTTCCTGATGTCGATTTAAGTTTGACTGCAAGTTCTCTTCGTCAGCCGCAGTTTAAATGACGCGCAAAAGTTTGAGATCATCGGCAAACATGGCAATATCGCAGTCCAGTTCGTTGGCACAATCGTTGATGTAGACAATGAACAAAATAGGGCCGAGAACAGAGCCTTGGGGAACACCACTCTCAACCTCAACCTTGGTCGACTGTTTGTCGCTGATATGGACAGTTTGTGAGCGGCTAGTTAAGAATTTTTCTATCCATATCAGAAGTCAAACTCTTAATTCTATGCGGTGAGTTTATAAAGAAGGCGGTGGTGCGGCACGCTATCAAAAGCATTTGTGAAGTCGATATGGACTGTGTGCACCGTATTTCCTCTATCGACCGCCTCAGTCCAACGTTCTATAGAGTAGAGCAAATTTGTGACGCAGGTTCTACCTCTACGGAAACCGGGCTGGACCTCGGATAGCAGATTGTTATGTTCTAGGAACTGCATTAGTTGTTGCTTAATTATTTTTCCATGATTGTGCAGCAAACTGAAGTTAGGCTGACTGATGGATAATTGTTTGCAGAGACCCGGCTTCCACCCTTATAAAGCGGCGTAGTCCATTTGGATTTCCAGTCGGTTGGTAGACTTCCGGTCTGGAAGGATGTTCGAAAAAGCGTAGAGAGTAGTTTTGCCAACTTTCACGCGAGCTCTTTCAACAGCTTGCATGTTCTTCATCGGGACCGGGTGAATTAGAATCCTGTTTGCCCAAAAGTTCCTTGAGGACAGTAGTAACAGTAAAATGACCAGTCTTAACTATTAGATCCACTTCGAAGCCATCGTTAGGGTAATCGTATCTCGTTTCCTTTGTGAAAACAGACTGCAAAAATTCCGAAAGATGATCAGCCTTCGTACCGTATTCATTAAGGTCTATGCCCTCGGCGGTCCTCAGCAGAGGTATCGGATCCTTGTTCCATGTATTCTGCCTGATATAACCGTAAAACTGTTTCGGGTTCACGGTGGCCCTTGTTCAGCATGTCAACTTCGAAAGCCCTGTCTTGTTCTAACAATAAGGCCCTTGACCCGATTTCTTTTCCTTTTCTACGCATTTAGAGATGCAGGAGTTCCATCCGTAAGCGATTTTTTTCACAATCCTCGCTTTTTGTTAACGTCAATTTTTAAGGCCTGCGTAAGCCACCGCGGTCTGTTGATTAACCTTTTTCTCAAAATCGGATAGTGATTTTCGATGAGCCTGTGCAGTATATCCCGGAACGTTTCCCAGGCCTCGGTTATGTTTCCAAAGAATAAAGGTTCCCACTGAGTGTGCATGAGTTCTGCCTTCATTCCACCGAAATCGCCTTGCCATATATTCCTTCTGATTGTTGTGGGTCTTGCTGGTATAGAAAATAGTTAGTACTCCCATCGCAGTACCACGTGGTCACTTTTACCTAGCGGCGGTAGACATGACACTTCGTCGATGCTGTCCTGCGACTTTGTGAGAAGTAGGTCCAGGCAATTGGTCTGTTGTCCTTCGTACACCCTTGTTGGAAATGTGAGAGGTAGCTTAAAGCTTCGTGCTCAGAAGACAACCGTCAAAGGCTAGATCAGAACTATAAGCGTAGGTCAAGCTCCAGTCGAAGTGAGGCGAATACACCAAGTTATATGAACTCTTGATATTTTGACAGTTCGTGAGACAGTTGGGCTAGGCCATCTTCTGAGGAGTTAACTTGACACATACCCTTGAAAGTAAGAAACTTAACTCTGCCATTCTGTTGACGGTATTCTTTAAACTTATCTTGGTATCGCTGCCGTCTGCCAAAAGCATTCCTTAAAAAGAAAAGATGCAGCCATGTTCTGGCCAATTGTCTTTTGAATTTTGATGTGTTCAACACCGGTCCAATGGGACTTCAGCTTTCTGATTATTTCATGACTTCAATTTCCTGTGGGTGGTGTATGTTGCTACAACGAGATACGAGGTTTCGCTGCTGTCTACCAATAGAAATGCTGCAGCCGAAGCATGTTCTGACCAAATTTCTTTTGAATTTGCATAAGTTCAACACCGGTCCCATTAGATTGCGGCTTTCTGATTATCCCAGACGTCAATCTCCTGTGGGTGCTCGATGTTGCTACAACGTGGTAAACCAACAATAACGACCGTTCACCACATTTATATTCTTCTGGAACCAAAGATCAACTGTTACTGAAATAACTCAGTGGCAGTCATAAGCACAAGATAAGCAACGACGACGGGGAACAGCGATGGAATACTTTCGTTCGTAGAAACTCTTAATGGTCTAGGATTCCAGCAAGCTTTTTACTGGGCGATTTCTCTTTAAATGCCTACACAAAACACATCAAGCATGTTCAGCCCACCAGAAAACAGAAATTCCCATTGCGCATTATCTATAAAATTCCCATCTTTATGCGATGATATGAAGTAATTCATGGATTCATCCACTGAAAATAAGTTAATGATAAGAACAGGTGCCTGGACAAGGCAGTTGACTGGGTCCTTTAAAATTCAGCCAGGACACTGGTGAGACCGGAGAATGACTGCGAACTTTTCAATTCGAATTAACTGTCAGTTGCAAATATTTCGAGCCATTGCGTATCATGTGCCAAGCTTGTAATGAAAAAGGAAGAAACTCCGTTTGAATAGATCGTGAGGTCAAGCGGCAAACATGTCGATGCTGGAAATTGATCCCTTCCATAACATGGAGCGTCAACTTTTGAGTTATAGACAGTTTTCATATGTGTTTTTATATGTTTTCTGGGAGAAGGATGAGTGTCATATATATATATATATATATATATATATAGCCATTAACTCTGCTGTTGTGAGCAACCGTTTGCTCCGGGTAGTTTGTTGGTGCTCGGTAGATAATCTGAAAGTCTCCTCTGGCATTGACTTGAGCGAATAAGGTCATTAATGAAGTGGTTCTAGAAATCGATCATAACACCTAAACTGCCAAGATGGACGTGATGGAGAATGGTGCTTACAGACGGGACAGTAGATTGCCTAAATCAAGAAATCTCATGAATTTCAAAAGAAACCTTCCCTTACGCACAATGAGCCCACACTCTGTCCCCGCAAAGTCTTATTACAGTTAAGAAACGATCGTTCGGATAGAGTGGGCATATATGATTTGAGAACTGAATATTTGCTAACAAAAATAATTACATTTCACTAACTACTTGAATTTCAGTTAATGGCGACGCCGGTTAAATTGATATTAGGCTTCAGTTAAGCTTCATCATCGGCACTGGCGACGACTCGTCAAACAACTTTCGTCGTCGCGTAGACAATTCTTCGCATCCTGAAGGTGGGCAGTCGAAGGTATTTCTCGAAAATGCAGATCACAAAATGGACCCCTCATGGTGAACGCTTCTTCGTCTTTGGAGTCCGCAATCGATATAAACGCTCTACAGAAGTTATCGCTAAATGGTTCGAATATGCCGTTGATAATTCACATTTCCCAAGTCAGATTCAAGTTCAACTGCTGCCAACCAAAAGTCAAAATGTCAAAAATAAAGTTTCTGAACATATCCACGGAGATCTGTTGTAGATGAAGACAATGAGTCAAATAGAGTTAATGACACGAGCTTTTAGTCCCAGATTAAAAGATTTTACAATAATTAACCAAGGGCGTGTAGAATACCTTAGTCTTCATGAGGGTGGATGATTGCGTGTCATAGTCTTTTATAGAATAAGTTTATATTTTAAACATTTACCGATTTGAGAAATCGAGTTTAGTCAAGTTTCGATTATTCATCATCAGGCCTTTACAATAATATAAGTGAGGGTAGGGTAATTAAAGTTTAAGCATTCAATCAGCAGAAATTATGGGGGAGATGGTTGAGGGCGTTCATTGGGAGGGGGAAGAAGGTGTTCTACCATGGGATAGGTTTCTGCTTCGTCGCTCTAGCGCAAAGAGGCAGGTGTGAACATGCGTGCTGAGATCGTCTTCGGCCAAAGAGAGCCTAGGGCCAATATAAAGGCTTTTTGTGAGCGCAAAGAGTTCAGTTGGTTATCCGTATGTTCACAGCCTCTGCTATTGCAATTATCCGCTGACGCACCTCGGCACTTTAGAGATTACTTGGAATGCTTGGTGGACGTCTATCTGGTGACCACTGTCAATCAAATGAGCCACAATTTATTGCTCGAGATGGACTTAACCGTGCCTTGATTCAGCCGAGGCAGGATGATGCTCTCGTAGCCTGCTTGGATAGGCGAATAGTTGTTCGACCAACATATCTGATCGACAGGAACCAGTAAATTCCTAGATGCACATTAAGACGTCTGAAATGGCAGTCTTTCCTTGTCTTCAAGACAAAGAAGTGGAGTGCTTGAGAACACAAGCCTTAACGGCCAGCGGCTGGGGTACGTACGCGTGATCGCCGGCTCCCCTCGAAAATGCAATGGGAGAAATAAGTCCTTCCTCTCAGCCGCTAGCGTCAGATTTTTGCGGGACATATCTCCATATACTAACTAATAAAATTCTCGGAAAACCATTTTTCTCGGAGATTGTTCTGTATCCGGCCGAATTCTTTTTCCAGCGTATCTGGAGTACATATTCTCATAGCTCGGTGTGTGGGGCCGGTGTACTGGGCTTCGTTTCTGGCTAAGCGGGACGAAATGGTAGAAGTTTGTGCATTCTCCTGTCAATGTCTTCTTACGAAATACCCTTCGTAAAGAGTTCTGTTACGTAGGCTTTGCAAAAACATAAGAGCACTCTCCATGCTATTCTACAACGTGAACAGTTATGGAAGGTGAATCTGATTTACTTGATCGGGATGGTGTCCAACTCAATCCTTTCATCTGCTTTTGCTTAGATATCGTCTACATATCGTGCACTACGAAGAAAGGCCCTTTATAACTGCAGAGAGCTGGTTGTTCTCTAGTTTCCCCATAAAGACATCAGCTGGTAGAGATCAAGTGGATGAAACCCATCGCATCGCGATCGAGCTGACAGTAAAATTGTCATCGAAACTGAATTTTAACACCTAAAGGTGCAGGGAAAAAAGCAGTTGCTAGCTGGGTCTCCAACCGGCATGTCAATCGGCAAATCCTGTCCTTCGATTTTCCATCACATAAATGATATATGGTTCCCGTGAGGGGCAATATTAGTAAACAAAAGATGTGACATCTAAGGACAAAATCATTTTCTCATTGCAATTTTGCCATTTATTTTGCGGAATCGGTGTACCCAATGAGTCCCATAGGCTAAATGGTGCTGTGGCACGTGTCAAGATCTACTTAAGCCTCCCTGCCAGCCACTTCGACTATGACGGATTAGAGCGAATTTAACATGGCTAATATCGATCGTATTGGAAGATCTGATTTGTGGAGCTTTGGTAAACCGAACTGGCCTTTGAAAGATTTTGCCGTGCGCTAAGGAGCTTTGAACTTTTTCACAAAGGCAACCTTGGTCTTTCGGTATCCGAAGCACACGCAGATCTGATAATCCATAATGACTCACAACAGGCGGAGGAATGGATAGGCGGTGTTGGTGGCAGACTACAATGACGTACAAAAGATATCTTTTTGATGAAGACCTCTTTAGTAAAGTCTGCGCCACCTTCGTTCGACCTCCACCTAGGAAATGGCATACAAGGCGATCTTAACATAAAATAATATAACGTTCACTCCGAGACGCTTATGTGTTTTCCAACCGATGCTACTTACATTTTGTTAATACTATTTGTAAAGTGTACGCCTTATTAAGTGTACGTACACAGATGTATAAGACACACTGGCATGTGAACAATCGGGTTTTCAAAGGCGTTGTCTCACTAAATAAACCGCAAACGAAAGAATTTATAGGGATAGAAAAGCTTGAGATCAGCGAACGCTCGTCCGTGAAAGTGTCATACTTTTGCCCATGCTGCCTGCATGATGGTTTCAGGGTTTTGGGTAAGCTGAGTGATCGGTATAAACACTGTCCGCGGAATAGGTAGGACTGTAGCCGCAGAGTGATGTGACGGCGTACAATCACCACCTGGAATGGCCAGTGAAGACAGAGAGAGACTCGATAGCAATTACCGCAGTTCTTCTAGGACCCGTTTTGCGTAGGCCTTTCAATATGTAGATACAGCTGAAGAGGCTCTCTTTGACATAGACTTCAGCGAATAAGGTTATTAGTCAAGTACCTGTGAAAATCGATCATGACACCCAAACGGCCGCGATGGACGGGATTGAGTTGGAGGGGTGGTTATGGACGAGACTTGAGAACTCTGATGAATTTAAAAGAAACTTCTGTTACGGAAAATTAGCCTACATAGCCTCCCCACAGTCTTACAGCAGTAAAGAAACGAGCATTCTGATTGAGAAGACATAAATTCTTTTCTAAAATTAATGCTCACTATCATAAATAATTAATTTCACTGTTTACTCAGAATGTAGAGATAATGGCTACATTGCATATCGCTAAAATGCAACAAGCGCTACAAAAATGGGTTGAAGGCAGGTCGCTTAAAGAACCATGAAAATAGGCGATAACATATTTGTAAAGATCAAGTACTTGGTTGACTGTTGATTGACATTTTAAAAGCCGTTTAAACATTCTTTCCTGCATGGAGATAGCTAGCTTTAAAATTGTGGTCTGTCCAATGTGGTTGAATTAGTCTGAACTCAAATTTTTCCTTGCATAGAAACATTCTTTTTACTTGTAGAACTTCTTAGATAATTGCAACCGAATGAGAAATAACATTGATGAAATGGGCTGTTGTCGAGGGCAGGAAGAATAGTTTGGAGAGCCCACGTGCGGCGGCTGGCTGTTTTCTAAAAGATCACAATGGCAATACCGATACTGGGTTACATTGTCAGATGAAATCCGATTTGACTCTGTTTGACCTGGATTTTCCTTGCAAATAAACAGATCAAATTTGAATTTTCCTTGACAGCACAGCGCGTCAATTCAGTACAACGAACAAAATAATCATAAATATTGTCATACCACCACCTAAGAAATTTGTATAATGACATTTCATGAGTTAAGGCAATCTGCTGTACTATCCTCTGTAAAACATGATGACTACATAAATAGCATGTAGCTGTATCCATTGATTTGCAATACCCTTATAGAATGCAAGCATATTTTAATCGATAACATGCATAAATAGGTTTCCTCGTACACATTGGTGAGGGAAAGCAGTGATTTAAAATGGCCTTATAAATATATTTTACCGAAAATGCATGTAGCATAGGTTTCTTTTGTACTTATTTGGTAGTAAATTACGCGTTCTTGAATGGTTAACAGAAAGAAAGAGTATCCTTTAGTTTTGGCAAGGTGTATAGTTTCCAGATTACATTTAACGCAACCTTCAAATCTACGCGTATTCTGCGTTGTGTGTGTTGTGTGTTGTGCGTTAGGAAAGCTTGCATGCTCAATTTCGATTCTGCACTGTCATGTATCTTCATTCGGACTAAAAACGTTCCCCAAGACACCTATTTTAGGCTACGGGCAGAAGCTGGCTTTGAGTGTAAATCTTAAGCGGTAGTCTTCTCGGGCAAGGTGAAACTGGTCAATGTCATTTGTGTTTCGTAAGCAGAATGAAATGGCCAGTCATTTCTTAAAATCTACGCACATTTATACGCCCGGTAATGCATTAGCGAAATCATATGTCGACTAAATTGACTTATCGAAAGATCGTTTATTGAATCAATTCAAAATATTCACAGGGTGTCCATGTTCAGCATTCAGCCTCAATCACACAGAAATAATGCATGCACCTGGGAGGGGATAGCGAGGATTGTTATTAAAAAGCATGGGTTTGTGAATGCGTCCAGAAGGAAAAAGATGAGGTGGAAAATTGGAGGACGAGGAAGTGGAAGAGCACGTGGTTAAGCATATGCAATAGGACGTGGTCTAGGAAGTGGAAGAGGAAATGGTCTAGGAAGTGGAATAGGACGTGGTCTAGGAAGTGGCAGAGGACGTGGTATAGGAAGTGGAAGAGGACGTGGTATAGGAAGTGGAAGAGGACGTGGTCTAGGAAGTGGAAGAGGACGTGGTATAGGAAGTGGAAGAGGACGTGGTCTTGGAAGGGGAAGGGGAAGAGGTCGAGGAAAAGGACGAGGTAGTGGAGGAGGACGTGGAAAAGGACCTGGACGATATTGTGCGGCTGCTAGAACACTTTCACCGTCAGCGTATGCAGGATTGATATCAACTGAGTTGATAGCCTTCAATGTGCCTTCCGACTGTGTATCCTTGACTCCAAGATTTGTCAAGGTATTTCCGGTAAAGCTGTCATCCTCTTCAGTTTCTTCTAGGCCACTAAGAGGTTTTGGGGTCGGGTTTGCCTCTAAACCAATAAGGCCAGAAAATACTAGGAGGACAGAGAACAGAAAGACCACAAATTTCATGGCACGCTATGAGGTATCAAATTAGACTGTCTGGTCAACTGCATTTGCCGCTTTATATAATGAGGCAGGTGATGCATGTTTACTATGCAGTCGTCCTACCCACGCAAGTGTGCATTCTTGTAAGACGCAAACGTTCCACTTTTTATTTTACAGAGCATTGTGGTTCAAGTGCTGACGATGAAACGCGTGTGACTCATAAAGTTGCTAATAGTTTACAAATTAATAAGCCATCAATACCGCGACCTTTTTATCTTCGAATTTTGTGTTCATTTGCCCATGATACTAGTCACTGTGTGGCTGCCGGGGGGATCCGAGAGTTAGTCCCGTAACCGATTGGTGAGCATTCATCATAAAACTGCAACTATAACTTAACCGACGCTCAAATGATACTCGAATGCCGCAAGAACGCTACTTCTATGAATTCAAGTCTCGACCTCCCATACATACTCTCCTGCGGGCCCTCCACTGATCTCAGCTTGGACACAAGGACTCCTAGAATTTCTCAGCCAACCATGCTTCACATGAACACACCATTACATGAATAGCATTAGGGTGTTGGGGCGGGTTCTGAGGTTAGCGATGGCCACGGAGGATGCAGCGCATATTCAGTATTCAGTATCAGTATATTTGAGGGAGATGTCGGTGAATCACCTTTGAATTCCCTATTTGTACATGCGAGTTGCGATATCAAAAAAATAGTATCTCGATATGATGGCGAGGCCAACATACTTGAAAAAGAACAGACAGTAAAAAACTCCCGGTGATATAAAGGCGAAAAAAACTGTTGCCCTCTGGGAGATTCAATGGGGGCATTGCGGAGGTCACATGAATCAGCCAGATGCTCCCTTGCTGATTGCAGAGTCCGTTGAGGGATTTCAAAGGCGGAAATATATGCCCAGATCATCCTTGGTCCATTGCGGTTCGAACCAAGGGAGATCGTTCATACACCTCATGTACGATGACCAGCAGGTCCAGGTGATGCGAAGATGTCTAAAGATATAGTAAGCTTTTGCCAGCCATGACTGCCCCACCTGTATGCCATTTCCTAGGTAAGGTCGAATGAGAGTGGCGTAGACTTTACCAAAGGGGTCTTCATCGAAACATTTCTCTCGTACGTCACCGTAGTCTGCCACCAAGACCGCCCCTTCCATTCACCTCCGGTGTTTGGGTATCATTATCGATTATCAGATCTGCGTGTTTTCGGAAACTGAAAGACAAAGGCTTTCCAGTGTACAAAGGATTTCAAATACTAAACCAAACGGCACAATACACTGGTCTGTATAGTTTGAAACCCAAACTCGATATTCCCAATCCGATCGATATTAGTATGTGTACTTCGCTGTACTCCACCATTGCGAAGTATGCTGGCGGAGGTTAACTAATTAGATTCTGACACTAGCACTTGTAGCCTATGGGACACTATCGGTTTCAATGATTCCATAGAAATAAAAAATCTCAAAGTGAAAAATATCAGTCTTAGATGTCGCACCTTTGTTTACTAATATTGCCCCTCAAAGAGAACCATATATCGTTTTTGTATAACGAAATTGTAAGACAAGATTTGCCGATTGGCATGCCAGTCGGAGACCCAAAGGAATTACTCTTTCACTGCACTTTAAATGTTCAATTCAGTTTTAATGGCAAATTTTACCATCAGCCCGATAGCGTTGCGATGGGTTCATTCATTGGACCTCTTATATCTGATGTCTTTATGGGGAAACTAGAGAACAACCAGCTCTCTGCAGTTATAAAGGGCCTTTCTTCGTATGCACGATATGTAGAGGAAGCATCTAAGCAAAAGCAGATACGAAAAGTTGAGTTGGACACCTGTCACTGGATCAAGTGAATCAGATTCACCTTCCATAAACGTTCACGTTGCAGAATAGTACGGAGAGTGCCCCATGTTTTTGCAAATCCTACGTAACAGAAATCTGTAGAAGGGTATTTCGTAAGAAAACATTGACAGGAGAATGTACAAACCTAGAAACGAAGCCCAGTCTACTGCCTCACCAACCGATCAAAGGAGATTTGTACTCAAGATACGCTGGAAAAAGAACTCGCTCTGATACAGAGCACCCTCTGAAAACGGCTTTCCCGGACGTAAATCAGTATGTTTATGGAGGAAGGTTCCCCCAAAATCGGACGTGCCAACGGCTGAGAAGAAGGACTTATTTCTCTCATTGTCTTTTCGAGGGGATTCGGCGATTGAACTTCTACATAGTCACTTAAACAATGCTTACGCGCGCACGTACCCAGCCGCTAAGTTAAGGCTAGCGTTCTGAAGCTTTCCACTTCTTTGCCTTGAAGGCAAGGATAGACTACCATTTCAGACTTCTTCAATGTGCATCTACGCCTTCACTTGCTCCTCCGGATCAGGATATATTGGTCGAACAACTATTCGCCTATCCAAGAGACTACGAGATCATCATCCTGCCTGGCTTAATCAGGGCACGGTGAAGTCCATCTCGAGCACAATTGTGGCTCATTTGATTAACAGTGGTCACCAGATAGACGTCCACCAAGCATTCCAAGTAATCTCTAAAGTGCCGAGGTGCGTCAGCGGATAATTGCAATAGCAGAGGCTGTGAACATACGGATAACCAACCCAACTTTGCGCTCACAAAATGCCTTTATAGTGGCACTAAGGCTCTCTTGGCCGAAGACAATCTCAGCACGCATGTTAACACCTGCCTATTTGCGCTAAAGCGATAAAGCAGAAACCTATCTCATGGTCGAAAACCTCCTTCCCCCTGCCAATGAACGCCCTAAACCATCTCCCCCATAATTACTACTGATTGAATGCCACGCAATCATCCACCCTCATGCATACTAAGGTAAACAACACGCCTTGGGTTACCTATTGTTAAATCTTTGAATCGGGGCCTAAAAACTCATGTAATTTACTCTATTTGAGTTAACGTCTTCATGTACAACAGATCTCCTCGAAGATGTTCAGAAACTTTAATTTCCACATTTTGACTTTTGGTTGGCATATTCGAACCATTTAGCGATAACTTCTGTACAGCATTTATATCGATTGCGGACTCCAAAGACGAAGAAGCCTTCACCATGAGGGGTCCATTATATGATCTGAATTTCTAGAATTGCCTTCGACTGCCCACCTTCAGGATGTAAAGAATTGTCTACACCACGACGAAAGGTGTTTTGTGTCTGTTAACGTAATGCGAGAGTCGGATAATGAGAACGCTAATACTCTGAGTTACACTAAAAGTTTGTGTAAGAGGCCTCGGCGCATGCGACCGTTCGGAAAAATTCAGAAATACGCGAGGGTTGCAGTCGAAACACACACTGGGCTGATTTCTGCTTATAAATTAAGAAACTATATTCCAACGACACTGCTTAGACGTTATAAAAGTCATTCTTGAGAAAATGGATATGAATCTGGTGTTGACGAGGTTAAGCCGACCACCATAGCTCCAGCGCTCCTAGCATACAGACAGGCATTTAATGATCTGAGTTCATCATTGTGAACATACAAGAGGTGTGGTTATAAGGTGGAGCTTTGAAGGACTGCAAACTTAGAAGAATCGACGGTAGATTTCCGCATGAGGAACTGAACAAATTGAGAGCGGAAAATAAAATAATATCCAATCCATGAAACAGCCCAGCCATGAGAGCCGCACGCGGTTGTTTTGGTAAGGAAAAGATCGCACAAAAAGTAGTTCCCTCTCAACGATTTCTGTTTTAGATGAAGCGACCAAGCCATTTAACCAACCGTTGACGAGGAGGTATACCGATGATGGAAGGGAAATATTTTGAATTGTCTCTTGTTTCGGACCAAGTAAACATCCATACCTTAGCTTCCGTTATCCTTCAATGTCACTCCTGATGGAATTGCAACAAATGGGAAGCGCAGACGATTTAAATATTTTCGCCTTTGACTGAATCTTTTTTTTCTCGCAGAGGCACTAACCGTGTTCGTTTTTAGTTCATGACGTAATACAGAAATCAATAATATGAGCCTTATATATGGTAATTAATCCGAAATATGTGTGCTTGATTGAGAGATTTATACCGAAATATTATCCAACATTAAAATTCCTCAAATTATATACTAATCCAATTTCCTACGAAATAAGAGCACAAAATCCAGACATTGTCATTTACATGAATTAAGCCGCCAGCCATTTTAGGATTTCTGTGTTTGCAGTTCACCTCGATAGGGAGTATTTTATGGTGCCAAGGCCGGTAGTAAATCATGTTCAATTAAATATACTATAAGTTAGATATGCAAGTATTTATTCAACCCAAACAATATTATATGACGTATCGACTGCCAATAGTTAATAAATTTTTTTAAAAATGAACCTTTTATTTTGGATAAAGAATTGTTAATCTGTATACAAAACCCTTATAAAATTCAAAATTGTATCACAATACCTGAAGTAAATGTAAGAAATTTATGTGCAACGGAAAGTTAAAGATGGTAAATATTTTTGAGTAGACAAGAAGACAATGCGTTATTTTGCTTCCATATCCATGGCACAGAAAGGAAGGAGCCAGCTGGCAGACTGTGGGATAAAAACATAAAAAATATCAAAATAAAATTTCCAAGGAGGTAAAAAAGGAAAATCAAGCAACAGAACTCCTCATAACCTTCATTGAATACACATGACGATGTATGATAAGGCAAGAACCTGCACGACGATTAATGTATATTCACCTTTGGCTACTTCAAGAAAAAATGAGCTGTGAGAACAAGAGGAATTTTTTTCGAATAATCAACTGACAATTAGGAGAACAATAAATAATGTCTTGGCCTTTTGTAGGAGACATCTGAGTAAATAAATGTGAGAAGGAACTCAGAGTGTGTCAGACAATGTCAATGTGCTTCACAGCACTATTCAATGACAAAGGGAAGATTGATGGATAATGAGTAGAAGTGCAGATTGACTTTACCCTTATAAGACGAACGAAGTACCTCGTTGGAAAAACGAAAAGTTTGTTTTGAATTTTTTTATATATACGACACAAGAAGACTAACAACTTTAAATGAGTAAGGAAGAAACAAAACATAGGTCACACTCAGAACAACTATAAGTAAGTGGTTTTGCCAAAGGCAGTATCGTAATGAAGGGCAAATGGAAAGCCTACAACAGACTTTTATAGGAGGGCTGGCAAAATTATACTGTGAATCACTCCCAGTGCATTAAGATTTTTATAACAAGCATGTACGTCAATGCCATCGAGTAGGCTCAAACGGAAATCCACGAAGAAGTGCCTGTAAACGGTCTAGAAGTTGAGCCTAGCCTCGGACAGTTCAAAAAACTGATCAAATCTATTCGGAAGCCTTGTATGGGGCATTTTTGGTCCCACTAATACATGTATGGCATCCCTGCCACACGACGAACTATGAATCCCTCAAACGAATAAAGGTCCATCATAACAAAAATACAGTCTGTTTTTACGTCACTATACGAAATTAAACTGACTGAATTTGATCGACGTCCTCTAGATTTTAAACGACTGTGCCATTTGACCCTCCAAAATTTTCATACTTATCGTCGCTGGTATGTGGTCGCACGCATAAGAACAAATGCGTTAGTAGCACTCTTCTCTGCTCGATGCCTGTACACTGCGAATATGTATCTAACAAAATTATATTTTCTCCATCAAACTATTTTTCATTCGAGATTTTGAGACACTCATTATACAAATGTGACCATTATAATTCGAATCGATGTTTGCATAATCCTACACCTTAACCAGCGTTCACGACCTTTGTGTCTAGGAAAAAAATCGAAAAGTGCAAATAGTAATTCAATTGCTTAGTATAAAAATTGACCTTGTAGATTTTAGGGCACACTGATGCAAGTTCACGGACATCGGTCTCTCAGAGCCGGGCCGGGTGACTTCTATGCGGACTTCTGCATAAAAAGAAGCCAACCGCAAACACACACTCGTTTTGGCGATTCTGGTGATCCGCTTCCGGATGTGTGCACTGACTTACAGGCGAAATCCATCGCGTCACTATCTTCATTAATCACTAACATGCATCATCTCTAAATCAAGCAGGTTAACTTTCAAAATGGTTTGCTAGGGATGGGAGGATTGTTAGTTGTAATGGTTAGCACACCGGTTTCTTGAATTTCCCGAATGCAACGCCTGACCACCTTTGATTTCTTTTGAAGGCCATGTGTTTACTTTTCAGTCAGTGAAGATCAAACTTCGGTCGGAGGATGAAAAGTGCACTGTCTCAGAATTCGTTAGCGTGGGCTGAGGGTGTAGCGAATTAATACCCACTGACATGGGTGGATGGATTGAAGTGTTTTATGCGAATAAAGTAAACACGCGACACCTGGTTATATAAATATCGTGAAGTCCACAGCGGACAAAGTAATTCAGGTTGCTTTTCATTATTGGAATACTAGCATGACATCCGGTTTTGTTCTGATTTCTGCACTTTTCATTTTCTCTAACTTCATCCGTGCGGAGGTACATACCACGCCAGGGCCTCCACGTTTCTTACAGGAAGGCGAAACGGATGAAGGCATTTTTGGAGAAAACTCAGCGGATCTGGAAGGCAAGGACTTTGCCGTTGAAGACGATGTTTTAAAGGCCGCAAGACCTCGTTGGCGTCGTCGGCGACCTGTCTGCTTTCCAAAACCTCGCCGTCCACGCGTTCGTCCCTTGTAGCCTGATCTTGTAAATAGGGAACACCGGATCAAGTATAGTCCTTTAAATCCTTTTCTCAATAAATGTTCATCTATCTAACATAACCTTCTGTAGACGCAGATTAAAAGATGCTGCTAGCGGGTTTCAAAATTTTAAAAAACTTTATTTTAGAGTATTAGTCCCGCTTGATACTCGCGCTGTTCATATTTGGTATGCGCCATACCCGTATGTGTGTACCCTGATAGTTAGAGCCCCAATTCACGTCATCGTCACTGGGTCAACTGATATCCCCCGTCGACTTATGGACCAGGATAGAAAACCAGTTCATTAATGCGGGAGGTGAGAGAATTAGGCAGAAACACACTTTTATGCGTGGTGATTTGGAACATTTTCCGCCGCTTTACTGTAATTTCCTCTTAAAATCAGTGACAACGGTGGCAGCCACCGTTTAATAAGGGTTTCAGCTGTCGGGTTTCTTCGAACTGTGGCCGTTAAGATGGTTTCTACCATCTTCTGAAGAAGTCTTCAAAGTCAGTCCCAAGTGCAACCGGTAAATTGACTCGCTTTACATATGTAAACCGTTAATTTTATCCCTCAAAAAGCACATCCACATCGGACGCGGAAATTTTTACTGAACCAAAGAAATGTCATAATCAAGCCCTTTTTACATAGCAAACTTAGTATGGAATGTTTTTGTTACTTGCAAAGAAAAAAATTAATAACAGTCCAAAATTATACAAAATCATTTAATGCTGCGATGATATGTTAGTAAAGATAAGCCTGTAAAGTCCACGCATGAGGTAAATTGTGCAAAGCATATTTCAAGATAGCACACTTCGCCGACGCTTTTCCTTATAAACTGACGGGGACCAGAAGACTCGTCATATTAACACGATGAAATGCAAGTTATTTATGCTATCTTGACCGAAAAAAACGATATTTTCAGTCCTCAGACATTAGACGTTTGAGTTCACTAACGAAGGAATGTCAGTAACAACTGGTTTCGCCTCCTTTATTAAGAGATTATTTACAATAAACTATTTTGCAGTTTAGATTTAATAAACCATTTGAAAAAGTATACTTCTGAATATACAAACTATGTTGAGGAGTCATCTGTCCGCTTCGATTTGGCCTTCGTTTAGATCAACATTGTCACACTGTGGGGCTACGCGCGAGTTCATCGAGTTGCGTGCAAGTTAAATTTGAATATGGCAAATAATCTTTCAGGGAAAATGGTTGTGCTCAGGCACCTGTGGTCAAACTTTTGTCGGATGAGTAAAAAAAGTTCAATTGGGGAAGTTCAAATTAATGCCGACACAGAACAGTACACGGATTTACACAGTTGGGTTTGCTTCGTATACGATGTAATTTGTTGACAACCTCCCAACGAGGCACTTCAGCAGCCGCACAAGAGCTAATAGGATAAGCAGCAGAACATACCCAGCGAAGACTTTGGAAATATAAATGACCCCTTAATGGCTTATTTGTCTTTAAGTCTCGTAAAAGCGTTTTACTTAAAGTTCTCCGTGAGACGAACTTGAAGAAAGTGAAAAAAGACAGTGGCACTTAATAACAGCGTGAACTACAAATAATGGTGGAAACTCAACCCGTTAATTATGCTGTCAACGAGCCCACACACGCGTGGGTGGTCCTTATGAACAATGAATCCATACAATGTCGTAAGGTATCAAGGCCAGCTAATATTGGATGTGCCTTGGTTTTCGACATCTTCGGCAGATCAACTGACCCAATACACTCAAACGGTTGATCGATGAATTCGCGCGTAGCCCCACAGTGTGACAATGTTCATCTCAACGAAGGCCAAATCGAAGCGGACGGATGACTCTTCAACATAGTTTGTATATTCAGAAGTATAATTTTTCAAATGGATTATTAAATCTAAAATAGTTTATTGTAAATAATCTGTTAATAAATAAAGGCGAAATCAGTTGTTACTGATATTCCTTCGTTAGTGAACTCAAACCTCTAATGTCTGAGGACTGAAGGTATGGCTCATTTAGTTACGTTAGTATAAATAACTTGCATTTCATCATGTTAATATGACGAGTCTTTTTGTCAAGGAAATATTTCCTATTCTGTTTTACGTGTGCTATTTTCCCATAGTTCTAAAGGGAGGATTTTCTGTTGCAGAGGCATATGTTATGGGATCTCAATCCCAATAACGCCTTGCTTATTTCCATTTGGCATCCATTTTGGTCCAGCACATCTATCAGGCCACCAATACCCACACACTCTGCCAGGAGGAGCGTCTTGCTGTCAGCATGTGCTCCGGTTTTATCAATGGCGACTCTACGAGAAAACGCCGTTGTATGAAATCAGCCCACACGGTGTCCCCCAAAGTTTAACAGGAGTAAATAAGCGACCGTTCCGTGTTCATAAATGTTCCAATAACCGAAGGCATACTTTACGAAAGACAGCTACATCCTGCTGCTAATAGGGTTAACCAGATTGCCTGCTTTTCATATTTTTTAAACATTCGAACTATCAATCACCGTCAGTTTATAAGGAGAAGCGTCGGCGAAGTGTACTATCTTGAAATATTCTTTGCACAAATTACCTCATGCGTGGAGTTTACATGCTTATCTTTACTAACATATCATCGCAGCATTAAATGATTTTGTATAATTTGGGACTGTTATCAATTTTTTTCTTAGCAAGTAACAAAACATTACATACTAAGTTTGCTATTTAAAAGGCCTTGATTTTGGCATTGCTTTTGTTCAGTAAAAATATCCGCATCCGATGTGGATGTGCTTTTTGTGGGATACAATTTACGGTGTATATATGTAGAGCGAGTCAATTTACCGGTTGCACTTGGGACTGAATTTGAAAACGTCTTCAGAAGATGGTAGAAACCATCTTAACGGCCACAGTTCGAAGACACCCGACAGCTAAAACCCTTATAAAACGGTGGCTGCCACCTATGTCACTGTTTTTAGAGAGACTACAGTAAAAGTGACGGAAAATGTTCCAAATCACCAGCATAGAAGTGTGTTTCTTTATCCGACTAATTCTCTCACCTCCCGTCATTAATAGAACTGGTTTTCTATCCTGGTCCATAAGTCCGACGGGGAAAATCAGTTGACCCAGTGACGATAATGTGAATTGGGGCTCTAACTATCGGGGTACACACATACGGGTATGGCGCATACCAAAATATGAACAGCGCGAGTATCAAGCGGGACTAATACCTATACAATAAAGTTTTTAAAATTTTTGAAACCCGCTAGCATCGTCATTCAATCTGCGTCTACAGAAGGCTTTGTTAGATAGATGATCATTTATTGGAGAAAAGGATTTAAAGGACTATACTTGATCCGGTGTTCCCTATTCACAAGATCAGGCTACTAGAGAAGAACGCGTGGACGGCGAGGTTTTGGAAAGCAGCCAGGTCGCCGACGACGCCAACGAGGTCTTGCCGCCTTTATAACATCGTCTTCAACTGCAAAGTCCTTGCCTTCCAGATCCGCTGAGTTTTCTCCGAAAATGCCTTCATCCGTTTCGCCTTCCTGTAAGACAATTGCAGGCCCTGGCGTGGTATGTACCTCCGCATGGATGAACTTGGATAAAATGAAAAGTGCATAAATCAGAACAAAACCGGATGTCATGCTAGTATTCAAATAATGAAAAGCAACCTAAATTACTTTGTCCGCTGTGGACACCACGATATTTATATAACCAGGTGTCGCGTGTTTACTTTATTCGCATAAAACACTTCAATCCATCCACCCATGTCAGTGGGTATTAATTCGCTACACCCTCAGCCCACGCTAATGAATTCTGAGACAGTGCACTTTTCATCCTCCGACCGAAGTTTGATCTTCACTGACTGAAAAGTAAACACATGTCCTTCAAAAGAAATCAAAGGTGGTCAGGCGTTGCATTCGGGAAATTCAAGAAACCGGTTGGCTAACCAGTGACAACTAACGATCCTCCCATCCCTAGCAAACCATTTTGAAAGTTAACCTGCTTGATTTAGAGATGATGCATGTTAGTGATTAATGAAGATAGTGACGCGATGGATTTCGCCTGTATGTCAGTGCACACATCCGGGAGCGGATCACCAGAATCGCCAAAACGAGTGTGTGGTTGCGGTTGGCTGGTTTTTATGCAAGCCGTCAGCAGGCCCATCAGTGATGTAAGCCTGAAGTAATTCATCGGTGCAGCGTCTCGCAAAATCCAGAGTGATCCGGGTGAAGAGCGAAACCACCTCTAATGAAACCATTATTTCATCAGGAGTAACTGTGACTCATTTGAGTTTATCTGGAAAACCTTTTGAATTTTCAATGGAGTACTTAGAGTTCTGTGTAAGAGGAAGTACTTGGTCAACTAACCACTTTGATAAGTTACAGTTGGGTGCACCGAGTAAGGAGACTGTCGGTTGTGCTGCCGTTTATTGTGGAAAATCTCGGAAATATTTTGAAACCCGTATACGCGAACATCATTTATCAGTCAGAAGACAAGACCAACTATTCCAGTTTGTCATGCACATACAGAACACTGGGCATAAATTCGCATGGGAGAGCTCCCGGATTGTGGACACCTGCCCAATGAGAAAGGCCGCGAATTTCTGGAAGCAAGGGACTCGGATGAGGCTTGCATCAATCGATATATCGATGAAAATGCGACCATGCAGAAGTCGGCCAAGGTATACTAACATAGCGGGGAGAGGACAGAACAGATTGGTAGATTTATACAGTCAATTTTGAGCTTTTTCTGCCTCTATTCAGCAAATCCTGAACCTAATTACGAGCTGGCACTGGAAGAACAAACGCTCAAGTACAGTGCAAATGGTCCACACACTGTGTATGCGATTCAAAATCGTCGAACCCGTGGAATTCGCCGGAACCAAATAAAACCGGATCAAAGTCAACACATAGCCAATCAGCATCCCCTCCATCCTCACCAGTGCGCAACGTGAAACCTTCCCACCAAATAGTGGAAGACAGCGTCGTAGTTACAAAAAATGCCACGGACAGAAAAAAGATTCATAATACAGGGACTTCCTGAATCAACAGCTGCGACTCCAGTAGACCGATATTCTGAAGAAATGAACCGCTTTCGTGAACTCCTGAACAATATGCTGGAACCTAATACTTCGATTGAACTGGAGAAAGCTGTTCGCCTTGGAAAACGGCCTGAAAGCCAATCTGAATCAACATGGCCTAGGCCTCTTAAAGTTATCTCGACCAGTAGCCAGGAAGCCAGCCTCATTCTGTCGAGGCGCTTTAAGTTAAAAATCTCAAACTCTGGAGTTTTTTCTAAACATGACTTCTCACCTGCGGAGCAGAACAAACGCCATTAACTTGTCATCGAACTAAGACGGCGGCTCAGCGAGGGGGAAACCAATTTGGTTATTTACAACAACCAAGTGATCCATCGTCCATTGTTCACCCCTGGAGAGGCCCGTTCCGGATTACCACGCAATTGGCCCAGTAAACAGGGGCTCGCGCCTGACTGTTAGCACTTTCCGAGCAAACCGAAAACTAACATTCCTGTACCCCAATGCACAGAGTATATTATCGAAGCTCGACGAGCTTAAGATTCATGTCTGCGATCTATCTCCAGATATAATTGCCGTAAAAGAAACTTGGTTGTCCCAACACGTGGACGACCGAGAGGTAACTATGGCTGGCTATCAACTTTTTAGAAAAGACAGGAAAGAGCGTCAAGGAAGTGGCGTACTCACATACGGGAAAAACGAACTTACAGTTTTAGAAAAAACTTATAAACTCGCGTCTACTTCCGAGGCGATACTGCTATCCGTAAAAGTGTCAGGTACATCAAGTCTAGATGTCCTGACAGTCTACCGCCCACCGAGAAGAGACCCCATAGCCGATGCTTACCTGCTAGAGGAGCTTGAAAAGATTGCTACACGGTTGGATATCCTGATCATGGGTGACTTCAATGCGCCTCACATCGACTGGAGCTTGACCTGCGCACATAGATCTGATCTAACCTTTGACGGTTGTTTTCTGAGCACGACACTAAAGCTACATCTCACACAGCACGTCACTTTTCCAACCAGGGTGTGCGAAGGAAGACAGGCCAATTGCCTGGACCTAGTTCTCACAAAGTCGCACGACAGCATCGACGAAGTGTCATGTCTACCACCGCTAGGCAAAAGTGACCACGTGGTACTGCGATAGGACTACTCACTATTTTCTATACCAGCAAGACCCACAACAATCAGAAGGAATATATGGCAAGGCGATTTCGGTGGAATGAGGGCCGAACTCATGCGCACTCAGTGGGAACCTTTATTCTTTGGAAACATAACCGAGGACTGGGAAACGTTCCGGGACATAATGCACAGGCTCATCGAAAATCACTGTCCGATTTTGAGAAAAAGGTTAACCAACAGACCGTGACGGCTTACGCAGGCCTTAAAAATCAAAAATAACAAAAATGGGAAATTGTTGAAAAAATCGCTTACTGACGGAACTCCTGCATCTCTAAATGCGTACAAAATGGCAGAGAAATCGGGTCAAGCGCCATGTTTTTTGAACAAGACAGGCTTTCGAAGTAGACCTGCTGAACCGGGCCACCGTGAACCTGCAAACGTTTTAAGGTTACCTCAGGCAGAATACACGGAACAAGGATCCGATACCCCTGCTGAGGGCCGCCGAGGGCATAGACCTTACTGAAGACGGTGCGAAGGCTGATCATCTTACGGAATTTTTCCAGTCGGTTTTCACAAAGGAAACGAGATACGATCACCCTACCGATGGCTTCGAATTGGATACAATAGTCGAGACTGTTAATTTCACCGAGACGACGGTCCTAAAGGAACTTTTGGGGTTAAAGGAATCTTAGTCTCCGGGTCTCAATGAAGTACCTGCCAAGCTGTTGAAAAAGCTCGCGAGCGAGTTGGCAAAACCACTCTCTACGCTTTTCCAAAAATCCTTCCAGACTGGAAGTCTACTCAGCCGACTGGAAATCCGCATGGATTACGTCGCTTTATAAGGTGGAAGCTGGCCCTGCAAACAATTATCGACCGGTCAGCCTAACTCTCAGTTTGCTGCAAAAATCATGGAAAAATAATTAAGCAACAACTAATGCAGTTCTTCGAACATAACAATTTTCTATCCGAAGCCCAGCACGGTTTCCGTAGAGGTAGATCCTGCTTCACAAATTTGCTCTACTGTTTAGAACGTTGACTGAAGCGGTCGATAGTGGAAATACGGCACGCAGTCTGTATAGACTTCAAAAAGGCTTTTTGATAGCGCCGCACCACCGCCTTCTTTATAAACTCAACCGCATAGGTGTAAGAGGTAAGACTTCGACATGGATAGAAAAACTTTCTTTAACTGGCCGCTCACAAACCGTCCATATCCCCAAAGCTCTGTTTCCGGCCCCATTTTGTTCTTTGTCTACATCAACGATTGTGCCAACGAACTGACAGCGATATTGCCATGTTTGCCGATGATCTCAAAACTTTGGCGCGTCATTCAAACTGTGGCTGATGAAGAGAACTTTGCAGGAAAAACTTATATCGACTCCAGAAATGGTCAAATGACTGGCTCTTGCCGTTTAATGAGAGCAAGTGCAACATCATACGAGTCGGGAAAAGCAATCCTTCGAACCGTACGGTTAACAGTCTGAATGGCATTTCCATTGAAAGAAGTGGAATGCCCAAAAAGGACCTTGGTAGTCTGGATCACGCCCCTCGCTTAAAAACCCTCCCTACATTGCGCAAAGGTAGCGAAGTCAGCCATGTCGATTCTGTACCTCGGTTAACGAGCTTTTGCAGCCTTCACTACCGACTGCTTTGCTAAAGTTTTCGGAACAGTCATGCGGCCATTGGTTGAGTCCGCCATCCAAGCTTGAGACCCTGGGCGGCGAAGGACATCAACATCCTCGAAAGGTCCAAAGGCGAGCAACCAAACTTGTCCTGACATGGCTCACAGCCTTATGAAACACGAATGTCGAGTCTTAATCTCTTTCCCTTGCACTATAGATTAGCTTGGGGGGACCTGATACTAACATTCCGCATACTACGCGTCCAGGACTGTTGTCTCGTCCCAGGGATTTCTTCGAGTTAGCAAAAATAACGAACTTGAGAGGTCATCCTCTCAAATTACGTGTGACTGGAGCTAAGGCTAGACACTCGGAAGTACTTCTTATCCAAAAGAGTAGTCGAAGCTTGGAAAATTCTTCCTCTGGATGTTGTTATGTTGGACTCCTTTGAGGTTTTTAAGCGAATGTTATATCGATATAATGGTGCGTGCTACAACACTAACTGAAAGCTGCAAGTATGACGTCAGAAAATAAGGCATTTATGATACTACTAGCTATATTTGAGTAACATTTCTTTATGTTTGTTATTTTTCTTTCGAGGGCTTGCATTCTCCCATTATTCCCATGCTGGGGTCCTCGAGGTCTTCGCTGCTAACTTAGTTGCACACCTTTGCGACACCACGAGTGTTCACATCAGCAAGACTCCGGCGACTGTCGTCCATGAGGGTATGAACGTTCTCCCTTGGTTCCAAAACCGCAATGGACCGAGGATGATCTGGACATATATTTCCGCCTTTGAAATCCCTCAACGTACTCTACCGTCTATTCTTTTCAACTATAAATTCCACTCATGTTGGCCTCGCCAACATATCGAGATACTATTTTTGATACCAAAAAGTCGCATGCACAAATAGCGTATTCAAAGGTGACTCCACCGACATATCCCTCAAATATACTGATACTGATATATATATATATATATATATATATATATACATATATATATATATATATATATATATATATATATATATATATATATATATATATATATATATGATAGTGTGTGGCTCACCGATCTCGCTTAAGGAACATTTATGTTCCGTTGTGCCCTGGAACTCAGACTCAGAGTATTTTCACAGGCAGTCGCATAGCGACGTGTAGCATATGCTGATAAGGTGGAACCGACAAAGACAGTGAGACCGGAATGGCCATTTCTGGCTTATTAGCCGTCATCAGCCAGTCATACCCATCCAAAGTGTGAACACCTGGGATTCCACCTTATCAATATATATATATATATAAGCCAAACAAGTGCGTAACACTCACTAATGTGGTAAGGATCTCACTCGATCCCATTTGTTCGCACGCCAGTTACCTACCGGCGATAAACGAACGTTGTGTCATACTGATGATCGGTGATGACCGTGAAACAGCTGTCTGCGTCTTGCCTGTTGCACTCTTAGCAACATATTTGTGCTATATATATATATATATATATATATATATATATATATATATATATTGGTATATATATATATGATCTGGAAATTAAAAAACTTCGGAGTTTTTCCCATTTAAGTCAACTTTGTGCACCTCAAATCAATACGACAAACAAAATCAACAACCTGAACTGTGTGCTATATTAAATCTTTAAATGTCAAGCACAATATTTCATGATTAGGCAATCGAATGTTATATGTTTAGTAGATAGGTGCCCACTGTTTGGTTACGGTACTGCTCATCTTATTGAAAGTTAATCCGGTAATTTGAGCAAAGTGAGTTTAAACTCACGGCTCCCACCTGTGCGAACTTATAGCTCAAGTTGTTAGAGCCTTTCCTGTTCTTAAGCCATCCACACGATGCCGTGAATTATAATCCCAACAAGGATGCTGATTAAACCACAACAAAGTCAACTGAAAAGGTCACAATGTTTGGTGTTGCTGTCGCCAAAGAGGGCAGTTTTCGTTCGGTGGACTCGCCCTTCCTTCCTACCAGTTGAAGAAACACAGTCTATTTTGCGGATGAAATATGACGCGCTACAACTTTGGCTCTAAAGGATGCAAACTGATGGAATAATTTCGTGCTGCAGAGGAGTGAGTTTCAAAGTTAAATGACTCTTCGTACTGTGCTGTTCTCTACTCAGTTGGTATCCATGTCACCCCTCTTTCTTTGTTTAAGGAAAACCTGAAGTTTTTGTCAGCCGCTACGTCCTTATGATTCCATTTTACCACCAGCATTGTGTGGGCTAGTGTAGACGGCGTTTGCAATGCGGCACAAGTCATCAACCATTCATGCGCGCCCGCTGCGGTCGATCTGACATGAAACTGCCTTTTTGAAGAAATATTTGTTCAATATTTGTCTCGTAAACCTTGCATATCGCGCAGCATATTGTCTCGTGAACAGCCACCCATCCCCTTTGTTTGAAAAATATTAATGAGTCTTTAACTATGAAACACAGTGACTTATTGTTTAATTTTATTCAATTACATTATTCAAAAAGGTCATTTTTGCGCCATCGGCATACGACCATGATCCAAGGGCAGAAAAACGTTAAATTTTTAAAAAGTTCAATCGAGCATCAGCAGCATTAACATTTTTAATAAACACCATGTTCCAGTGATCGCCTCCTCTTCTTCAGAGTTTCGTCCTGAAATCACCTGTTCGCTTCTATTAGCAGTCTACTTCAATTTTTCCTACCAAACCTCTTACTATTTTCAATTTTCATAACACTACGCTCATATGACAGAATTACCATTTAACAACTTTTCATAAAAATCAGAATGATACTCCCCAGGAGGACAACGAAACTTTCATTCCAGCAGAATACATTTAGCAAAAGCCAAACAGAGTTTAAAAATAAACCAGCGTCCATAAGTACATATAACTCGTTTTATAATCCAAGGCCACCTTGTTCAACACTAACCGTCATGCTCCAACAGCTCATGCAGTGTTTACTCTCCACTATGGAAAAATGCAAAATAAACAAATTTCCATCAAGCACTTTTGCATATAAATGGCTGCATTATAAACTTCAGGAATTCTGTCAAATTATCAAGACCATATGTCCGTCACAGACATCCCTGATTTCTGTTCTGCCTTTGATATTATGTCTAATTTTGTCGATTGCAGCACTTCCCACCCCGTTCCAGGAAGCTGCAGAGGAAATATATGTTCTGGAAGATGCCCCACTGGATGCTGAATTAAAGTGATACCCTCCCACCTTTGAGTGCGAATGAAATCACTCTGAAGCAGAGTCATTCCCTGATGAATGACCTGGCAGAAGTGGTCATCAAGATGCCTGGTGTTTCCATCCAATGTGTCCTCCATTTCCTCCTCCGTTCGGTCCCCCACCTCCTCCCTCCTCCTGCTCCTCCCATTTCCCCGTCCTCCATTTCCACCATGTTGGCATCATAATCTATTTTCAACTCACGTGACTTATGGCATTATCGATCATTTCTAAAGCCCTGACCACGTTGTTGAAGAGAAAATCCCATTTCACGTCTTCCACGACCATCCCCTTTTGTTGTACGGCTTTCATCCTGAAGACTCGGACACTTGTATACTGTAAAGGCTGCCTCAATATGTCCTTGTGCCGAGAACTAGTTCAGTTTGATTTTGGTACTCGTCCTCTAGAATAACTGCAAGCGTTCTGTCAGCGTTTGAGACGAGATATGAAATGAGGGGCTGAGTGATGGAGTGTCATCTCCTGACTAACTTCAATCAGATCATCCGAGCTGCCATGTCCCTGAGCCTCCACCTGTCAGGTCAATAATTTTCACTGCTCGAACCAATAATATTTTTAATGATTTGACAAAGTCTCGAATTTAGTAATTTCTGAAACGAAATTGTGGTTTTGGTGGAAAGGGAAGGGCTGAACGTGTTATTAATTACGCACACGAAGGTAAATCTACAATCGAAAAACTGATGAGTTCATAGCTTCTTTGATGGGACCTTAGTTTAATGGCACGCTATCGTGTCGCCCTGATCGCAGATAAGTCAAAGATTTTAGGTATAAATTGCGTAAGAAGACTCCAAAATGCCGAGTCTGTAGTAACCCACCATGATTTTTTTCTAACGGAGATAATACGACCTCATGCAGTATCAATCCGTACTTTTTAATCTATAACTATGGCTTATTGCTTTTCGCTCAGTTTTCTAATTGGCTCATGCGTAGACTATGCTTTAAAAACTCAACGCTGATACCTTCTCATGACAGAGTGGGAGATCTAGAGACAATTTGTTTGTAAGCCTCGTATAAGTGCTTATACAGGACACGGGAAAGGACCCGTCCACAATGCATGGAGCTTGAGTTACCTTTGAAGGCAATTCTGTTTAGAGGTGAGGGTAAGGGTTAAAAGTTAGGTGAGTGTTGAGTCGTGATTGTTGATTAAAAGTTATTATCATGTTAACTCGTAGGGTTTAGTTTTATGGAATGGATAGAATCCTAAATATGATTAAAAAGTTTTTATTTATGTGTGGTTAGTGGTAGCATTAAAACATGGCTATATTTGCCTCATCCAGACATCTTTAAGACCATAAGCGGGTGGGTGGTTCTAGTCCCGTGTCCAGGTTAGGGTGGCCATACAAGGAATCCCTACTTAACAAAATGCCCCTCAGCCCAATAATTTCCATTGTGGTGGCTAGGCTTCTGCAATGTTTATTGTTGACTTTAGCTGCAATGAAACCAGGACAGTTGCATCCCAGCAGGATAAAGCCGCGTGCAGCTGCGTATGTTCTGGATGCGAATAAGTTAGGTGTTTCGGCAGCCAGCAGAATAGTAGAGATGATCGATACTGAATTACTAATCGCTAGTGAATGCTCTCACTGATCGCTCACGGAACTCACTACTCCAGTCTGTCTTGAGGCTCTCACTCTTGAACCCCATTCAGAAACTGCCTTCACAGCTGCTAGAAGTAGAGTAGGCACGATTCTTGCATGCAAAGAGAAGGAAGACTAGCTGACCATTTCCAGGCTTATTCGCCGTCGTCAGCCAGTCATATCCAGCCCAAGGTAGTGCACCACCCGAGAATCGAACCCGCGACCCATTGCTCTGAAGCCCAACGCTCTAAATCCATTGGGTCACTGGATTCGTTGTCTTGCTGGTTTTCATCGGGAATATTTAAGTGGTCATTCTTAGTCTTGTCATTTCCGGCCATGGTAATCTGCATATTCTCCTTCTTGCCACTGGTGTAGCTGCTGTGGCGGGCTCGAAAGGAGCCCCGATGCAATGCGGTAGGAGGGAGTTCCGTAAACAATCGGTGAGCGTTCATCAACGAATACAAGTTAATATTCTGATTAACTGGCAAGACAACGGTCCGTGATCAATGGTTAAAGCGTTGGAATTTTGCTCAACTGGTAGCGTTTGATCTGGGTGGTGCGTCACCTGGTTAAGTATGGCTGGCTGATGACGGCTAATGGCCAGAAATGGATATTCCGATCTCCGTTGTTTTTGCCGACAATATCAAAAGCCTTCGATGGAAATGACAGTACTCGAAGATCTGCGCTTGCGCGTTCGTTAATGTATAGTGCGCAATGACTGCAACGTTTGAATGTTGTTTTTGGTGGTGGGGGGGGTTTTGTGGGGTGGGTGTTGTTGGGGGTTGTTGTGGGGGGGTGTTTTTTTGTTGTGGTCAAGGGTACTATCATGTCCAGTTTATGATGGTTCAATATAAGCTTTGAGTTGGTAGTTGGTAGTGACATCAGAATGTAAATTAATGTTGGCAATTGTGTTGTTGGGTTTTGTGGGTTGTGGTTAAGACAAAAGGGCTGGAAGAGCGAATCTGTCCAGAAACACGGATCCATCCGGCGGAGAAATGGAGATTTTGCATAGTAAACCGTTACGAAAAAGACTCTTTATGGAATAATGTAACTCTATCAGATGCGAATTATTTTGTGATAATGGCAGCCGGATATCCGTTTTCTGGCAGCATCCTCCTCAGATTCACTCTTCCAGCCTTTTGTCTTAACTCTTAGTCAGTCGCCGGAGCAGAATATTTTCAAGCGAAGTGATGTTGGAACATCAATATTTTGGCCAACATTTCGCCAATTTTAGCATTCATGATGTCTACGCACTTACCAACTACCAACTCAAATGCTTTGTGCATTTCCATCATAATCTGGCCATGATAGTACCCTTGACCTAATTATTTAACAGACGGTAAGATAAACTAGTCTTGTCTTTTTCCTGCCACAGGATTGCATTGATCTTGGCTAGCAAGCTTTTTCTTGTCAGAAATCCAACAGCCTGGATTTCATATTCAAACTTGCCTCCCATGAATAAATTAGGATTCAAATGTTCTTCAGAGACAAAATGAACATGCACATTCAAACGTTTGCAGTCATTGCGCACTATAGCACTAGCAGACGCGCAAGCGCAGATCGCATACTGTGTCCGAATACTGTCCCAGAGGCATTTCCATCGAAAGGCTTTTTGATATTGTCGGCAAAGACAACGGAGATCGGAATATCCATTTCTGGCTCATTAGCCGTCATCAGCCAGCCATACTTAACCCCAGGTGACGCACCACCCGAGGATCAAACCTGCTACCAGTTGAGCAAAATTCCAACGCTTTAACCATTGATCACGGGCTCGTTGTCTTGCCAGTGTAATCAGGAATATTAACTTGTATTCGTTGATGAACGCTCACCGATTGTTTACGGAACTCCCTCCTACCGCATTGCATCGAGGCTCACTTTCGAGCCCCGCCAGCAGCCACCCAGTGGCAAGAAGGAGAATATGCAGATTAACATGGCCGGAAATGACAAGGGGGACTAGAATGACCACTTAAATATTCCCGATGAAAACCAGCAAGACAACGAGTCAGTGACTTAATGGTTAGAGCGTTGGACTTCTGAGCAATGGGTCGCGGGTTCGATTCTCGGGTGGTGCACTACCTTGGGCTGGATATGACTGGCTGACGACGGCGAATAAGCCTGAAATGGTCAATCTAGTCTTCCTTCTCTTTGCATGCAAGAATCGTGCCTACTCTACTTCTAGCAGCTGTGAGGCGGTTTCTGAATGGGGTTCAAGAGTGAGCCTCAAGACAGACTGGAAGTAGTGAGTTCCATTAGCGATCAGTGAGCATTCACTAGCGTTATTTTAATTCACAGATCTATCTCTCTACTATTCTGCTGGCTGCCAGGAAACACCTAACTTATTCGCATCAGAACATACGCAGCTGCACACAGCTTTATCCTGCTGGGATGCAACTGTCCTGGTTGTGCAACTTAAAGTCAACAATAAACATTGCAGAAGCCTAGCCACCACAATGAAATTATTGGGCTGAGGGCATTTGTTAAGTAGGGATTCCTTGTATGGCCACCTAACCTGGACACGGGACTAGGAACCACCCCACCCGCTTAAAAAAATGGTCTTAAGATAGATTTCTGGATAGGCAAATATAGCCATGTTTTAATGCTACCACTAACCACACATAAATAAAAACTTTTAATCATATTTAGGATTCTATCCATTCCATAAAACTAAACCCTACAGTTAACATGATAATAACTTTTAATCAACTTAATCACGACTCAACACTCACCCTAACTTTAACCCTTACCCTCACCTCCTAAACAGAATTACCTTCAAAGGTAACTCAAAGCTCCATGCATTGTGGACGGGTCCTTTCCCCGTGTCCTGTATAAGCACTTATACAAGGCTTACAAACAAATTGTCTCTAGATCTCCACTCTGTCATAGAGAGAAGGTATCAGCGTTGAAGTTTTAAAGCATAGTCTACCCATGAGCCAATTAGAAAACTGAGCGAAAAGCAATAAGCCATAGTTATAGATTAAAAAGTACGGATTATTTTTTACCATGAGGTCGTATTATCTCCGTTAGAAAATATCATGGTGGGTTACTACAGACTCGGCATTTTGGAGTCTTCTTACGCAATTTATACCTAAAATCTTTGACTTATCTGCGATCAGGGCGACACGATAGCGTGCCATTAAACCTCAGGTCCCATCCAAAAGAAGCTATGAACTCATCAGTTTTTCGATTGTAAATTTACCTTCGTGTGCGTAATTAATAACACGTTCAGCCCTTCCCTTTCCACCAAACCACAATTTCGTTTTCAGAAATTATTTTTTTAAATTCGAGACTTTGTCAAATCATTAAAAAAATATTATTGGTTCAGGCAGTGAAAATTATTGACTGACAGGTGGAGGCTCAGGGACATGGCAGCTCGGATGATCTGATTGAAGTTAGTCAGGGAGATGACACTCCATCACTCAGCCCCTCATTTCATATCTCGTCTCAAACGCTGACAGAACGCTTGCAGTTATTCTAGAGGACGAGTACCAAAATCAAACTGAACTAGTTCTCGGCACAAGGACATATTGAGGCAGCCTTTACAGTATACAAGTGTCCGAGTCTTCAGGATGAAAGCCGTACAACAAAAGGGGATGGTCGTGGAAGACGTGAAATGGGATTTTCTCTTCAACAACGTGGTCAGGGCTTTAGAAATGATCGATAATGCCATAAGTCACGTGAGTTGAAAATAGATTATGATGCCAACATGGTGGAAATGGAGGACGGGGAAATGGGAGAGGAGCAGGAGGAGGAGGAGGTGGGGGACCGAACGGAGGAGGAAATGGAGGACACATTGGATGGAAACACCAGGCATCTTGATGACCACTTCTGCCAGGTCATTCATCAGGGAATGACTCTGCTTCAGAGTGATTTCATTCGCACTCAAAGGTGGGAGGGTATCACTTTAATTCAGCATCCAGTGGGGCATCTTCCAGAACATATATTTCCTCTGCAGCTTCCTGGAACGGGGTAGGAAGTGCTACAATCGACAAAATTAGACATAATATCAAGAGCAGAACAGAAATCAGGATGTCTGTGACGGACATGGTCTTGATAATTTGACAGAATTCCTGAAGTTTATAATACAGCCATTTATATACAAAATTACTTGATGGAAATTTATTTATTTGCATTTTCCATGTGGAGAGTAAACACTGCATGAGCTGTTGGAGCATGACGGTTAGTGTTGAACAAGGTGGCCTTGAATTATAAAACGAGTTATATGTACTTATGGACACTGGTTTATTTTAAACTCTGTTTGGCTTTTTGCTAAATGTATTCTGCTGGAATGAAAGTTTCGTTGTTCCTCCCTGGGAGTATATTCTTGATTTTTTATGAAAAGTTGTTAAATGGTATTCTGTCATATGAGCGTAGTGTTAACAAAATTGAAATAGTAGAGGATTTTGGTAGGAAAAAATTGAAGTAGACTGCTAATAGAAGCGAACAGGTGATTTCCAGGACGAAACTCTGAAGAAGAGGAGGCGATCACTGGAACATGGTGTTTATTAAAAATGTTAATGCTGCTGATGCTCGATTGAACTTTTTAAAATTTAACGTTTTCTGCCCTTGGATCATAGGGTCATATGCCGATGGCGCAAAAAATGACCTTTTTGAATAATGTAATTGAATAAAATTAAACAATAAGTCACTGTGTTTCATAGTTAAGACTCATTAATATTTTTCAAACAAGGGATGGGTGGCTGTTCACAGACAATATGCCACGCGATATGCAAGGTTTACAGACAAATATTGAACAAATATTTCTTCAAAAAGGCAGTTTCATGTCAGATCGACCGCAGCGGGCGCGCGGATGGTTGATGACTTGTGCCGCATTTACCAAACGCCGTCTACACTAACCCACACAATGCTGGTGGTAAAATGGAATCATAAGGACGTAGCGGCTGACAAAACTCAAATTCAGGTTTTCCCTTAAACAAGAAAGGGGTGACATGGATACCAACTGAGTGGGAACAGCACAGTACGAAGGAGTCATTTAACTTTGAAACTCACTCCTCTGCAGCACGAGGTATTCCATCAGTTTGCATCCTTTAGAGCCAAAAGTTGTAGCGCGTCATATTTCGTCACCAAAATGGACTGTGTTTCTTCAACTGGTAGGAAGGAAGGGCGAGTCCACCGAACGAAAACTGCCCTCTTTGGCGACAGCAACACCAAACATTGTGACCTATTCAGTTGACTTTGTTGTGGTTTAATCAGCATCCTTGTTGGGATTAAAATTCACGGCATCGTGTGGATGGCTTAAGAACAGGAAAGGATCTAACAACTTGAGCTATAAGTTCGCACAGGTGGGAGCCGTGAGTTTAAACTCACTTTGCTCAAATTACCGGATTAACTTTCAATAAGATGAGCAGTACCGTAACCAAACAGTGGGCACCTATCTACCAAACATATAACATTCGATTGCCTAATCATGAAATATTGTGCTTGACATTTAAAAAGATTTAGTATAGCACACAGTTCAGGGTTGTTGATTTTGTTTGTCGTATTGATTTGAGGTGCACAAAGTTGACTTAAATGGGAAAACCCGAAGTTTTTTTAATTTCCAGATCATATATATATATACTACTATATATATATATAGTATATATATATATATATATATATATAGCACAAATATGTTGCTAAGAGTGCAACAGGCAAGACGCAGACAGCTGTTTCACGGTCATCACCGATCATCAGTATGACACAACGTTCGTTTTATCGCTGTAGGCAACTGCGTGCGTAGACAAATGGGATCGAGTGAGATCCTTACCACATTAGTGAGTGTTACGCACTTGTTTGGCTTATATATATATATATATTGATAAGGTGGAATCCCAGGTGTTCCACACTTTGGATTGCATGACTGGCTGATGACGGCTAATAAGCCAGAAATGGCCATTCCGGTCTCCCCTTGTCTCTTTGTCGGTTCCACCTTATCAACATATGCTACACGTCGCTATGCGACTGCCTTGAGTACTCTAGTCTGAGTTCCAGGGCACGTAACGGAACATAAATGTTCCTTCTAAGCAGATCGGTGAGCCACTACATTAATTATATATATATATATATATATATCATATATATATAGTATATATATATATATATATATATATATATATATATATATACTATATATATATATATATATCAGTATCAGTATATTTGAGGGATATGTCGGTGAGTCACCTTTGAATACGCTATTTGTACATGCGACTTTTGGTATCAAAAAAATAGTATCTCGATATGTTGGCGAGGCCAACATAGTGGAACATAGTTGAAAAAGAATAGACAGTAGAGTACGTTGAGGGATTTCAAAGGCGGAAATATATGTCCAGATCATCCTCGGTCCATTGCGGTTTGAACCAAGGGAGAACGTTCATACCCCTCATGGACGACAGTCGCCAGGTCTTGCTGATGTGAACACTCGTGGTGTCACCAAGGTGTGCAACTAAGTTAAGCAGCGAAGACCTCGAGGACCCCAGCATGGGAATAATGGGAGAATGCAAGCCCTCGAAAGAAAATAACAAACATAAAGAAATGTTACTCAAATATAGCTAGTAGTATCATAAATGCCTTATTTTTCTGACGTCATACTTGCAGCTTTCAGTTAGTGCTGTAGCACGCACCATTATATCGATATAACATTCGCTTAAAACCTCCAAAGGAGTCCAACACGTAACAACATCCAGAGGAAGAATTTTCCAAGCTTCGACTACTCTTTTGATAAGAAGTACTTCCGAGTGTCTAGCCTTGCTCCAGTCACACGTAATTTGGAGGATGACCTCTCAAGTTCGTTGTTTTTGCTAACTCGAAGAAATCCTGGGACGAAGACAACAGTCCTGGACGCGTAGTATGCGGAATGTTAGTATCAGGTCCCCCGAAAGCCGTCTATAGTGCAAGGGAAAAAGAGATTAAGACTCGACATTCGTGTTTCATAAGGCTGTGAGCCAGCGTCCAAGGACAAGTTTGGTTGCTCGCCTTTGGACCTTTTCGAGGATGTTGATGTCCTTCGCCGCCCAGGGTCTCTAGCTTGGATGGCGGACTCCAACTGTGGCTCGCACGACTGTTCCTGAAAACTTTTAGCAAGCAGTCGGTAGTGAAGGCTGCAAAAGCTCGTTTAACCGAGGTACAGAATCGACATGGCTGACTTCGCTACCTTTGCGCAATGTAGGAGGGTTTAAGCGAGGGCGTGATCCAGACTACAAGGTCCTTTTTGGACATCCACTTCTTTCAATGGAAATGCCATTCAGACTGTTAACCGTACGGTTCGAAGGATTGCTTTTCCCGACTCGTATGATGCTGCACTTGCTCTCATTAAAACGGCAAGAGCCAGTCATTTGACCATTTCTGAGTCGATATAAGTTTTCCTGCAAGTTCTCTTCATCAGCCACAGTTTGAATGACGCGCCAAAGTTTGAGATCATCGGCAAACATGGCAATATCGCTGTCCAGTTCGTTGGCACAATCGTTGATGTAGACAAAGAACAAAATAGGGCCGAGAACAGAGCTTTGGGGATATGGACAGTTTGTGAGCGGCCAGTTAAGAAGTTTTCTATCCATGTCAGAAGTCTTACCTCTTACACCTATGCGGTTGAGTTTATGTAAGAAGGTGGTGCGGCACGCTATCAAAGCCTGCGAAGTCTATACAGACTGCGTGCACCGTATTTCCACTATCGACCGCTTCAGTCCAACGTTCTAAACAGTAGAGCAAAATTTGTGAAGCAGGATCTACCTCTACGGAAACCGTGCTGGGCTTCGGATAGAAAAATTGTTATGCGTTCGAAGAACTGCATTAGTTGTTGCTTAATTATTTTTCCATGATTTTGCAGCAAACTGAAGTTAGCTGACCGGTCGATAATTGTTTGCAGAGACCCAGCTTCCACCCTATAAAGCGACGTAATCCATGCGGATTTCCAGTCGGCTGGTAGGACTTCCAGTCTGGAAGGATTTTTGGAAAAAGCGTAGAGAGTGGTTTTTGCTAACTCGCTCGCGAGCTTTTTCAACAGCTTGGCAGGTACTTCCATTGAGACCCGGAGACTAAGATCCTTTAACCCCAAAAGTTCCTTTTAGGACCGTCGTCTCGGTGAAATTAACAGTCTCGACTATTGTATCCAATTCGGAAGCCATCGGTAGGGTGATCGTATCTCGTTTCCTTTGTGAAACCGACTGGGAAAAATTCCGTAAGATGATCAGCCCTTCGCACCGTCTTCAGTAAGGTCTATGCCCTCGGCGGCCTCAGCAGGGGTATCGATCCTTTGTTCCGTGTATTCTGCCTGAGGTAACCTTAAAACGTTTGCAGGTTCACGGTAGCTGGTTCAGCGCTCACTTCTCGAAAGCCCGTCTTGTTCAAAAACATGGCGCTTGACCCGATTTCTCTGCCATTTTGTACGCATTAGAGATGCAGGAGTTCCGTCGCAAGCGATTTTTTCAACAATTTCCCATTTTTGTTATTTTTGATTTTTGCAAGGCCTGCGTCAGTCACGGTCTGTTGGTTACCTTTTCTCAAAAATCCGGACCAGTGATTTTCGGTGAGCGCTGCTGCATTTAATGTCCCGGAACGTGCAGTACCTCGGTGCCATGTCGCGAATAAAGGTTCCCACCTGATTGCGCGCTTTGGAGTTCGGCCTCATTTCGAAATCGCCTTGCCATATATTCCCTTCCGATTGTTGTGGGTCTTGCTGGTATAGAAAATAGTGAGTAGTCCTATCGCATACCACGTGGTCACTTTTGCCAGCGGTGGTAGACATGACACTTCGTCGATGCTGTCGTCGACTTTACGAGAACTAGGTCCAGGCAATTGGCCTGTCTTCCTTCAACACTACCCTGGTTGGAAAAAGTACGACGCTGTGTGAGATGTAGCTTTAGTGTCGTGCTCAGAAAACAACCGTCAAAGGTTAGATCAGAACTATGGTTTCGCAGGCCGAGTTCAAGTCGGTGTGAGGCGCATTGAAGTCACGAATCAGGATATCCAACCGTGTAGCATCTCAAGCTCCTCTAGCAGGTAAGCATCGGCTATGGGGTATCTTCTCGGTGGTAGACTTCGTCAGACATCTAGACTTGATGTACCTGACACTTTTACGGATAGCAGTATCGCCTCGAAGTAGACGCGAGTTTATAAGTTTTTCTAAAACTGCGTGTCTGCTTTTCCCGTATGTGAGTACGCCACTTCCTTGACGCTCTTTCCGTCTTTTCTAAAAGTTGATAGCCAGCCATAGTTACTCCTCCCTCGGTCGTCCACGCAAGTTGGGACAAGCAAGTTTCTTTTACGGCAATTATATCTGGAGATAGATCGCAGGGCATGAATCTTAAAGCTCGTCGAGCTTCGATAATATACTCTGTGCATTGGGGTACAGGAATGTTAGTTTTTCGGTTTGCTCGGAAAAGTGCTAACAGTCAGGCGCGAGCCCCTGTTTACTGGGCCAATTGCGTGGTAATCCGGAACGGGCCTCTCCAGGGGTGAACAATGGACGATGGATCACTTGGTTGTTTAAAAACGAAATTGGTTTCCCCCTCGCTGAGCCGCCGTCTTAGTTCGATGACAGTTAATATGGCGTTTGTTCGCTCCGCAGGTGAGAAGTCCTGTTTAGAAAAACTCCAGAGTTTGAGATTTTTAACTTAAAGCGCCCTCGACAGAATGAGGCTGGCTTCCGGCTCGCTGCAGTAACTTTAAGAGGCCTAGCCATGTTGATTCAGATTGGCTTTCAGGCCGTTTTCCGAGGCGAACAGCTTTTCTCGTCAGATCGACGTATTAGGTTCCAGCATATTGTTCAGAAGTTCACGAAAGCGGTGATTTCTTCAGAATATCGGTCTACTGGAGTCGCAGCTGTTGATTCAGGAAGTCCTGTATTATGAAACCTTTTTCTGTCCGTAGCATTTTTGTAACTACGACGCTGTCTTCCCACCATTTGGTGGAAGGTTTCACGTTGCGCACTGGTGAGGATGGAGGGATGCTGATTGGCTATGTGTTGACTTTGATCCGGTTTTATTTGGTTTCCGGCGAATTCCACGGGTTCGACGATTTTTGAATCGCATACACAGTGTGTGGACCATTTGCACCGTACTTAAGCGCTTTGTTCTTCGAGTGCCAGCTCATGTAATCAGGTTCAGGATTTTGCTGAATAGAGGCGAGAAAAAGCTCAAAATTGACTGTATAAATCTACCAATCTGTTCTGTCCTCTCCCCATCTATGTTAGTATACCTTGGCCGACTTCTGCATGGTCGCATTTTCATCGATATATCGATTGATGCAAGCCTCATCCGAGTCCCTTGCTTCCAGAAATTCGCGGCCTTTCTCATTCAGGCAGGGTGTCCACAATCCGGGAGCTCTCCCATGCGAATTTATGCCCAGTGTTCTGTATGTGCATGACAAACTGGAATAGCGGTCTTGTCTCTGAATCGATAAATGATGTTCGCGTATACGGGTTTCAAAATATTTCCGAGATTTTCCACAATAAACGGCATAACTAACCGACGTCTCCTTACTCGGTGCAATCTAACTGTAACTTATCAAAGTGCTAGTTGACCAAGTACTTCCTCTTACACAGAACTGCTAAGTACTCCACTTTGAAAATTCAAAAGGTTTTCCAGATAAACTCGAAAATGAGTCACAGTTACCTCCTGATGAAAATAATGGTTTCATTAGAGTGGTTTTCGCTCTTCACCCCGATCACTCTGGATTTTTATGAGACGCTGCACCGATGAATTACTTCAGGCTTACATCACTTTGATGGGCCTGCTGGACGGCTTGCTCAAAAACTCAGATCTCTGTCTAGAAACCAAATTTTATTTCTCCGGCCAATGCTATAAACAACTTACAGGAGCTCCTTTGGGATCACTCATATTCGGCTTTCTGCTTGAGGCCGTAAATCAGAAATAAGAATCGATAGCTCTTCCTATAATTGAACCAAAACTATGGCTGCGATACGTAAATGGCACATTTATCATCATCAATTCAAAATACTTAGACCTAATGAACAAAATTCTTTACTCTAAATTTCCGCAAATTGAATTCAAGTTATTAACAGGGGCTGATGATACCTCCCATTTCTGGATGTTCTCGAACAACAAACAGCTGATAGGTCACTCCATACAGCAGTTTATCGCAAAAAATCATAATCTGAGGTTAACGTACCATTTGAGAGTAACCACCCCGTCTCTCACAAAAGGAATTCTTTCTGCAGTCTCCTTAATTGTGCCAAAACACACTGCTCTGAGTAAGAACGTTATCCGGCTGAAATTAAATACATCTTTGAAATATTCTCCAAAAAGGAATAACCACGTGACTTTATGCATCAATATCTGAAGCGAAAAGAAGTCAAACAAAAAGATAATTCGTACGACACGACCACTCAGGCACCAAAAACTATGTCTTGGCGAACTCACCCTTACACTTCCGTTTGAGTTGTGATCACGGAAAATTGTGGGTGAGCCAATTTGACTTACTTTTATTTTAACGATCTCTTGAAAATATCTGTCAAAATTTTTAACGGTTACTAACTCAGTATTAAAATTCAGGGGAATTCAGATGCTTTTGCAGTGTATATGTGAAACCGTTTTTCGCTGTCCAAATGCGCGAAAAATGTTTGTTCTTATTGAGTTTTGTTAAGTTCTCATTATCGACATGTGCTATTTTTCTAACAATGCTGAATACTAATTCTACGGTACACTATATGAGCATTGGTATTGAAGCTCACTAGAGTTCAATCTTTTATTGATCAGTGGGTTTGCTTTTGCTACCATCGAGCTATTCATTGTTTCACCTCCAAGTCATTCAATAGAAAACTTTTGCGTGTATTGTTCTGTTGTGAATACGATGACAGAAAGATCCGTCTTTGCAAAATAAAGTTCATGGTAAAACTCTTATATGCTTCGACGTCCGCATGCAGAAAAACAGTTAAGCAAACACCTAACTACTAATTCTACTACTAAAAACTACTACTTTTGCTAAATTCATCGTTAAAATCGTTCTGTGTTTACGATCGAAGCTCGCCTTTTACAGTGATTACGCTCCTTAGGTTATTTTCTTGGCTAAAGGTCTTATCCTAACAGCCAAGACGTCAGCCAAATAAAAAGGTTGCTATTTCGCCCGACTTTTCTTTCTGTAAGTCGGAGTATTAAATCAAAAAGCAAAGCAAACAAAAAACTATTAAAGTGACTAAAGACGGTTGTCAGGTATGTCATTGTTCATCATGGCAATGCACAACAGGAAATTTAGTAGTATACGGAGTGGTTGACCTTTTGTTGTTCTGCGTTTGAGAGGGGTTACTTCGCGCGTAAACTAACTGCTTGTGTTGGACTTACTGAGAATGTCGAGAGGTTCCTCAAGTTTTTTGAGGACGTTTACTTTTCACCGACAGGTATTTTAAGGTTTCGATTGAATGATGGAAGTATCCGCCCTAAACACGGTAACTGCGAAAAATGCAATAGTTCCACTTTCTAGTTTCTCAAAAGTCTAGATTTTAATGTGCCTAAGTTAAACTACCCTAGTTTGCCCGAACATGAATTTGATTGCCTCCTTTATATCCCAAATTGCACATCTGCTAAAATTAATTCCAACTGTAAATGATTGAATCCAGTTATGAATTTACTGTCGTAACTGACATAAGCACAAAACGATCTCCATTTTGTACAACATGACCTAGAGCGGATACTGTGTGCATGCACGCTTAGGAAGGGAAGCTCAGATCAGCAAACATTTTACGTTTAAATTCTAATTGAAAAACTGTACTTTTACTCATGGCCCAGAACACTCTCAAACAGGCAGTATCTCACCGTCTTCTTTGAGCGACCTATGAATAGCGAGATTGGTAAGGTAAATAAGATGTCCAAAACAGTTTCCTACTAACGAGGCATCTACTGGACAACATTTGAGCAGATATGCAAATGAACTGACACATCCTTTTTCCTCATTTTTCCAAAAGCTCGATGCAGGGCATTGGGCAGGTACAGATTCCGGTTACCCCCGCTTCCTCTTCTACCAAATCACCACCTTCAGTACATCATACTTTATTCAGTGTGTCCATCCTGGACTGGATTTAATTGGACTAAATTCGTCGCACCTAGTAGGCCGACGAGAATTCGATACAACAGTCTGCCTGGGATGGCATCTTAAAACATCACCCCTGGTTTTATTTCGTTCACGCTCCAAGCTCCAACGACCAACGATCATGGCTCCTTACTGGCAAAAGTGCGGCCAATTTCTTCCTTGTGCTGTTCAAGCTGGTAGTTTTCGATCTACTCTCCTTTCGTTAATCTTTGTTCATGTAGCCGAGCCTTCATCTTGGGACCGAAATCCTCAACATATTAATTTTCTAAATCATAAAAGAAGATTTTGAATATTAGCATGGGCTTTCAGCAGGCAGTTGATTGAACAGTCGGTCGTTTGTCCTTCGGTTTGATCAAATGGCCGAAACTATGCGGTTTGTTGTCAAAGACTCGGTATAGTACCCCTAAGTATTCGCACCTCAAGAGACTGTTTAGCAGATAACGTGGATATCGGGCATTCCATTCCACACCGTGAACCATTTGGTTTCCCAGAAGTCGCAGAGCTCGCAAAACTTGCTGTCATATTTTTTCCAATTAATTCGCCATACAGGTAAATTCAGTCAACCATTGTCTTGGCTGATGTGGTACCTAAGTCCTGACTGCGAGAACAATGGTCACTCTGGAAAGTCTGCTCTTGTGTCTAAGAATATTTTTACTGGCGTTTGCAAAACCCACAAGAATGCTCACAAAAGCATACTTTTAGAATGCAAAGACCTTTACGCATTGAGCACACTTTATTTAATTCAAATCCCAAAATGGTGATTATCCAAAATTTAAAACTGGTTTGTCGGACCTTAAAGTTAGCAGCGCATGTTTGATTGAGAAACTTGAAACTTCCAAGAGAGCCATGCGAAAAAATGTTGACGAATGTGAAGGCTTTCATTCCGATAGTTCATTTAAATGCAACTATCAAAATTGGTATTTGCTCTCAGATGGATACCATAAAAAACCCGCCTACGCAAGGAAGGAACTAGTTTTAGTGCCTTTAAAAGGTACCCTGTTCCCGCGATTTTCTGCACTCGTTATCCACACCCACATGCATTGTTTACTATCGACAAAACCTGCGAAAGCCCAGTCACTTCCGTCATTATATAACTTTGAGTGCCACAATGCGCGGACCATGTGTGAACTTGCTAACACCATGAACTCCAAGAGCATGCGGCTATTCGCTCTGCTGCCGGTGGTGATAGGCCTCATTTCCTCAACAACTCATCCAGCGGCAGCACTTCTTGGCACATTTCAGGAAACTCCAGAGAAGAAACCTGTCGTGTTGGACGTCCCTCCGGATTCAGGAGTCATCCGAAACCCTCCGACAATGCGATTTGGACAGCGCTTCTTCAAGCCAATGCCACCTCAGGCTAAACGACCGGACCGACGCATTCATCGAGGTGCCGTGCCACGCCTTGTTATATGTCCACCATTTACTACTCAGCCAGGTCCTTTACTTCCTTCACGTCCCTTGCCGAAGCCGTCTGATCTATATCCGTTTCCGCGCATTAAAAAGGTGCAGATCTATCGTCGACCAATTATTACAGTTCCCCCTCATCCGCGGCCCCGTGTTGTGGATATATAAATTTCTTCGTGGGGATTCAGCTTCCTATATACTATTAGAATCCCCATCCTTCTGCAGAAAACTTATTCAGGCTGACTTGATCACTTTTCGTCCACCGTCAAGGTCTATGCACTGGGATCACTCACGCACTTTGAAATGAGGCTATGCGATGAACACTTAACTACAAAGTTCTGATAAACTTCTGTCACACTATCTATGCTGTCATGTCCTCTTGTAAATCAGTGATTTTAATGCCTTGGAATTATTCTCTTGAGTTTATAGCAAATTTATCATATTAAGTTCTTGTTTTTGAATGCGGTTAACTCGGTTCAATCGATTATGGTAACATATTAAAATGAGACTTTTCGGTGGGCAACTAATGCGCCCGTGGCTTCATTCACGTTTTACCTGAAGTGCTATACGCAATCGGATTCATGGTTTTCCAGCGGATGTATAGTGGAGTAGAATTTAAGTTGAACAATTTGTGGTGACTCTTTAAGCGTACACCTCAATAGCCGAAATCGTAGAGGGGGAAAGTTGAGCTCAGTGGGAGAGGGGAAAGATACCAGAATAAAGGTTAAGACGGGCATTCCTTGCTCTGATGTCAATTCATGACATCTATAGGATGTGACCTGCGGTTTTTTGTTCACGATCAGGTCCATCTGTTGACAGCGGGTGCGTGTTTTTCAAGGTTTGTATTTGAAAAATATGTAATGGCTAGTTGGGTTTGTTCTATAACTTCCACGGTAACAAGAACACGTAAGGATGAACAAGGAAGGAGACAACTACAGAATGTGGGCTTTATGTTGTACCTACATGGGATTGGCCCGCTCTAAAGGGAGCGGCCGTTGACGAAACCAGAGCACATGCTGACAACAAGACGCTCCTCCTGGCAGGCTGTGTTGGTTTTGGTTGCGTGATGGATGCGCTGGACATAAACGGATGCCAAATCAGAATGTGACAGGCATTATTTGGGTTTAAGTTCGATAACAAATGCTGATCATGGGATAGGGGTGTGTTGTGGGCCGTGTAGGTGCAGGCTGGGGCTGCAGCAGCTACTTGCAAATTTTGGCACATGCACAACATCGCATCTGATTCACGCGTGACGGCACGGTCAGTGGCGTCTCTGTTCGCACCAGCCTCGTGAACCCTATCCTGCCACCCGTCTTCCCGACTCTGGCTTGACCCCTGGCAGACATTGGTGAAGGAGGAGGAATAGCGGCAGATTCTGTTGATTTAAAGTATCGCTTTAAACTGCTTTACGCGTAAGTCACTGCCCTGCACCTCCATGCTGTGAAGAATACGATGGGTATTGTCGGACTACGACGATCAAACTGCGTGATGCCTGCTGCTCTTCTGCAATTTGCGATCGCAATCGCTTGTTTTCCGTGGAGGTTGGTTGTATTAGACAATGCGGGGTGAGATCAATGGGGGTGGGGGTGGGGGAAGGGAGTTCACGCAGCCGCGACCATCTGAACGCACATTTGACAATTGATGCTCTGCCAGTCATTTGCTCTGTTATGTATCGCAGCATGAGCGTTCGCGACGAACTTGAGTGATTTGGTATCGTTCGTTGGTGAACAATACGGTAAGCATTGCAATAATGTCAGCAGTTAGGAAGTTGTTTGACTCTTAGAGAGTATTCGATTCTCTATGGGCATAAAGAGAGCAATTAGCGTTATTGGATACATCGTCATACACTGAATTTTATTTCATGTTCGGAAAGATGGAGTACTTAGGTATGGCTACAGACCTGCCTTTTTTAGAATGAAATGACCAGAAAGGGCAGCAGGACTTTACAAAGCACCAGCCGGACATGCATGAAATCGTTGCATCTTCGCCGACATTTTGCGCCCTGGGGTTCAACAAACGGTCAAATTTGGGAGTAATTTTAATGTAAGTAGACAAGGGTTTTAACAGTTTGTGTTGTTGCTACGGACTAAAAAATACGTAAAAAGAGGTTTGGTCGCCTTGTCAGGGACAACTGCGCACCCACGCCTGAAGTAATGCTTTTACAAAAGAAAATCATCCATCCAGAACTATGGGACAATAGCACTCGTAAAACCGAAAAGAAAAAAATATTTCCTTGACAAGTAGACTCGAAATATTACCACGATAAATTGCAGGTCATTTATGCTATCTTAACCGAAAAAGCGATACTTTCAGTCCTCAGCCATTAAAGGTTTGAGTTCCTTTACGAAGGAAAAATAAGTAACAACTGATTTCGCATCCTTTATTAACATATCGTTAACATAAAACTATTTTCAGTTGATATTTAATAATCCATTTGAAAAATTATATTTCTGAATATTCAAACTATTTTGAAGAGTCGTCCGTCCGCTTCAATTCGGCTTCAGTTGAGACTGACATTGTCAATCGCTGTGGCTATTCGCGAGTTCGTCGATCAAAAGTTGAGTGTATTCGGTCAGTTGATCTTCCGAAGTTGTCGAAAACCCACGCACATCTAAGATCAGCTGGTCATGGTACCTTACGGCATTGTATGGCGTCATCGTTCATAAGGACCACCCACGCGTGTGTGGGTTCGTTGACAGCACCATTATTTGTAGTTCACGCTGTTATTAAGTGCCACTGTCTGTTTTCAATTTCTTCAAGCTCACGTCAATGAGAATCTTAAGTAATACGCTTTAACGATACTACGAGATTAATAAGTCAGAAAGGGTCATTCAAGTTACCAATTTTTTCATTGGAAATGTTCTGCTGCTTATTATCCTAGCACTGGCTGCTGAAGTGCCTCGTTGAGGGGTTGTCAACCAATTCCATCGTTTACGAAGCAAATCCAACTGTGTAAATCCGTGTAACATTCTGTGCCGGTATTAATTTGAACTTAAACAATCGAATTTGTTTAACTCGTCCGACAAAAGGTTGACCACAGGTGCCTGAGCACAACAAGTTCCCCTGAAAGATTATTTGCAATTTTCAAATTTAACTTGCATGCAAATTTCTGTAATATACGCATTATGATATTTTGCCAAACTTAAATATGATTTTTAAATAGATAAAAACCAAAAAACAACGAGCCCGTGGCTCAATAGATGAGCGTTCGACTCAATAACCAAAGATCACAGATTCGAATACCAGGTGGTCAAAATTGGGATTGGGTATGACTAGCTGATGACGGCTAATAAGCCAGAAATGGCCATTCCGGTCTCCGTCGTCTTTGTCAGTTCTAATTTAACATCGTATGCTTCACGTCGCTATGCGACAGCCCCCGAGAGCTCTACTGTAAGCTCCAGGACACAAAGGAAAATGCAAATTTCTCAAGCATATCTGTGAGCCACACACTATCATAATATTCCCGATCGCAACATATAAAACAACAAGCCCTTGGCTTAATGGTAGGCCTATCGTCTCAAATACCAAACGTCACGGTATCGAATCTAAGGTGGTCCAAAATTGGAATTTGGGTATGACTGGCTGATGACAGCTAATAAGCCAGAAATGGCCATTCCGGTCTCCGTCTTTGTCAGTTCTAGGTAAACATCATATGTTTCACGTCGCTATGCGACAGCCTCCAAGAGCTCTACTGTGAGCTCCAAGACACAAAGGAAAATGCAAATTTCTCAAGCATATCTGTGAGCCACACACTATCATTTTATTCACGATCGCACTATATTTTTAAGAAGACAAGAAGACAATGCGTTATTTTGCTTCCATATCCATGGCACAGAAAGGAAGGAGCCAGCTGGCAGACTGTGGGATAAAAACATAAAAAAATATCAAAATATAAATGTCTGAGCAGGTAAACAAGGAAAATCAAGCAACAGAACTTCTCCTTACCGTCATTAAATACAGATGCCGATGGATGATGGGTCAAGAACCAGCACGACGATGGATGTATATTCACCTTTAGTTAATTCAAGAAAAACAGAGCAGTGAAAACAGGATGCATTTTTTTCGAATAACCAACTGACAATTAGAAGAACAATAAATAATTTCTTGGCCACTTGTAGGGGACATCTGAGTAAATAAATGTGAGAAGGAACTCAGAGTGTGTCAGACAATGTCAATGTGTGCTTCACAGCACAATTCAATGACAAAGGGAAGATTGATGGACAATGAGTAGAAGTGCAGATTGACTTTACCCTTATAAGACGAACAAAGTACCTCGTTGGAAGAACGAAAATTTAGTTTTGAATTTTTGAAATATACGACACAAGGAAACTAAAAGCTTTAAATGAGTAAGGGAGAAACAAAAAATAGGTCGCACTCAGAACAACTATAAATAAGTGGTTGGCAAAGGCAGTATCGTAATGAAGGGCAAATGGAAGCCTACACCAGAATTTTATAGGAGGGCTAGCAAAATTATACAGTGAATCACTCCCAGCGATTGAAGAATCCTATAACAAGCATGTACGTCAATGCCACCGAGTAGGTTCAAACGAAAATCCACGAAGAATGGCCTGTTAACGGTCTAGCAGTTGAGCCTAGTCTAGGAAAGTTCAAAAAACTGATCAAATCTATTCGGAAGCCTTGTATGGGGCATTTTTGGTCCCACTAATACATGTATG
>WEDG01002981.1:0-85192 GCA_017591395.1 Schistocephalus solidus
ATCCATTAACATGGCAGAGAACATGAGGCTGAACAGGGTGGGAGCCAATACGCAGCCCTGCTTCACTCACGACAGTTCGACCGTCGTAGTCCGACGAGGTCCACCGTATGCTCCATGGAAAGTGGAGCAGGGACGGTGACTTGCGCGTGATTTAGTTTAAAGTGATAGTAGACTTGCGCTGCATCTACCGCACTCTCTCCTCTTCCCCCACCTGAGCCCGGTGTCAAGACAGTGTCAAGAAGACCGGAGGCGGGAGAGGACGCAGGTGGCTGGCGCGGCTGGGTCCCCTAAGTCCTAGCCGCCCCTAGGTGTGCCACCACACCTCCATGTTCGGCATTTGTTATGGGAGCGCAACCCGAATAACGCCTGCCGTGCCCTAATGTGGCCCCCGTGTTGGTCCAACGCATCTACCACGTGGCCCGTTTAGGGGGGCTTCACTCACACACACACAGAACAGTGCGACCGTCGTAGTCCGACGATGTCCACTGTACGCTGCACGGCAAGGCGGTGCAGGTACGGAGACTTGCGCGTGATTTAGTTTAAAGTGATGGTAGACCTGCGCTTCATCTACCGCACTCTCTCCTCTTCCCCCACCTTTGCCCGATGTCTAGACATATTCAAGAACACCGAAGATGGGAGCAGGCGCAGGTCCTTGTTTCGGCCGGGGCCCCTAGGCTCTAGTCGTTCCTAGGCGTGCCACCACCTCGCATGTTCGGCATTTGTTATGTGAGCGCAACCCGAATAACGGCTGCCGTGCCCTGACGTGGCTCCCATGTTGGTCAAATGCATCTACCACGTGGACCGTTTAGGGAGCACTACACACACACACTCCTTCCATCAACAATTTTTTTTAATTGAAAGAGTCGTGTGAAGGACGAAGCTTGCTCTTAAGATATCTGCATACTTGTCCTGCCAATTCGAAATGTATATAATCTGGGTGTGGTCGGCCTCGAGGGTCCGTTAGAAGACCAAAATGCCTACTGAAAACCATATCTTTATCTGCTATAGCCGTATTATTACGGGTGAAATTGAATGTCCATGCTCTGTCCAGAAACTAACCCTTTCACGTGAATTCGAATAGGACATCAGCCCGTGGTTCAGTCGGCGAATCATTTAACTTAAACGTTTAATGAGTACTTAAACCCCGTTCAGTTCTCAGGCCGCTCTAGCCTAGCATTGCGGTATGCTAGCTACTGTTGACGATTCCTTTCTCCCATGTATTCTTCAGCATTCCTTATATGGCATTACTGCTGAATTCTCATGACTTTACGGGCCATCTTCTGATCATTCTCGATCCAGTACTTAGTCCACACATTAAAGGTGTTCAGCTTCAATGCCTTTAGTTTAGAGTTGTCAGTTTAGACTTTTTTCCAATTCTTATGAGCCTTTTGGTATTAGGATGCGATGGACTGCCGATCCGTCCGTTGTAATCGACCGTTTTGACGCACGTGCGAACCTGGATCAATATTCGGAGCCAACGTTAAAGGAGATCAAGTAAGCATCTGCATATTTTTTTACCGTATTGCAGTTTTTTGGGTAAGCAACCACTCTTTTATTTGTGTTGTGTTTTATCTTTTAGGCTGACGACGCTTGAGAAGATTGAAGAACGCCTGTGCAACTACGAAAGATACCGGTGCCTCGTTCAAAACGACTTTCTGGGAGGTGCTATCCCTCACACTTATTTTTCCCTTTTGCCCTCAGTCTTTCGGAAACCCCACTGAAACCAATATGCTTTATGTATTTTCTGCTTTTTCTCCTGTCGAATTATCTGTGTTCTTCATTGCACTCTTGCGTTTCTTTGCATAGTTTAACCTAAGACTTGACCAATGGGACTTAAAATGGCCTTATAAAAGAAAATATAAGCCGGATTTCCTCACCGGGAATGATCTTCTTTGCTGGATCACTTCTATTTGTTGTAGCAAGTAAAGTAGGTCGGTTCTGTGAGGGAAATTAATGGGATTTAGGCCACGCTCGCGTATCAACCCAGCGGATCGATTGCCACCGAGTAAGCATATTTACTGCCCGTCATGGGAACGTTATAAAACCTCCCTTTTGTGGCCAAAACTTGCTGATCGTAGCTTTTCGTAGAAAATTTCGATCGCATATTGCCGGCCTCACGCCGCCTATATTTTTCGGGATTCTTTCGTTGGGGCTCAGCAGTTGATGTTGGAATTCGTGTTAGTGATGACGCTAACATCAGTGCCCCCACTGCTTTATGCAATAACCTCATATCTACTTTTAGTTGACACTCACTCTAGGCTGCGGACAACTGCCTTTTAATATTAGTTTTCTTTTCCACGAAATAAGGGACGAACATTTTCACTTTATTGTCTCTATCCTTATCGTCAAATACAGTTACTGAAGCTATGACCCTCAAGCAAATTGAAATGGACGAGAAATTCGGTGATTTGGAGGAACGTAAAAAGGCCAAAGAGGAAGAGGAAGAAAAGAAGAAAAAGTGAGTAAAAGAGCAATTGTTTGACGGTGCTAGACTTTTTCCAGTTCCAAAATCTTACTTTACATAAATTAACACTACTTATATTTCTATAGTAGCACTTAAGTAGTACATATAAATACACAAACGTTCAATAGTTTCCTGTAATCGTTTAAAAATGTGTGAGAAATTTTGACTTCTAAAATTGCAGCAGTCGTCTTTGCGCATTGGATTGATTTGGGTTAAGGCATCAAGTTCAAGGGCCCAAAATCCGTCCTGCGTCGTTATAAAATTGTGTTTTATGTATATTTTAGTCGTCAGTTTTCTACTTAATCTGATATACACTTGACAGTGTTGTTTCTTCGAAAATTGGGCCATTCAACGTCAACTTTGATATCCACAGAAAGCTAGATTTGCAATACTTTGTCCTAGTACCTTGGCTCTCATCCTTCTGCTGTCTAGGTGGCTTTGTGAAGATTTTTGCCTGTTTATCAATTTCTGTTATTCGTTTTTTAAGATTACAGGAGGGCAAGGCTGCAATAAACTTTGTTTATGAAGAAAATGAGCCTCTCAGCGGGACCGCCAAGCCTGTCGCCGATGATTCATCTGAATCTGAATGTGAAGCTGACAGCGACATGGATATTGGTAAGTACTCTTCCTTTTCTCGCCCATTCCTATCCCTCACGTTATCCTATCCTTTGCCATCAGCCTCTCCTCCTCACCACCATCATCATCGTCATCGTCACCGGTATCCTTCAACTGACAAATTACTTCGTTAGGGTAAATTTTCTGTTCTCTTTGTTAGGAGAGCTGTAAGGATCGTCCGGTCTTTGCGAGTTAAATAGGCAGCTCTTTTATGTGGAACTAATTACGCCGTCAAATTGCAAACTTTCCTCCCTACTGTTATCTTGAAGTCACTGGTGCGGACAATATATTCGAATGAGTGAATTCCGGTCCACGTGGGTCGAGAGACCGGGAACTTTATGTGTGCTCGACCACTGTGCTTGTGCTCCTCCCCAGTCCTTTTGACTTAGTCTGGGGCATCAGAAACCATTTTTTTCGGAAGAGAGAGAGGGACATGGGTTTTGTACAACTTCTACTCACTGTGCTCCATTTTATACCAACTTCACCTCCTCCGCCCCCTCCTCCTCTTTCGTCCCTTCCTTCCCTCTCCCCTAGAGGTTAGTGGCCGTTCGTGTCCAGCTCTCTGCTTATCTGGTGTCTCGCCAGATAAACAGTGTTCTGTTGTGTATGGAGATGCTGCCACTGGCGGGGCTGATTCCATACACATGAAACGTTGCAAGCCAAATGTTATCTGCTACTTAAGTTGACCACGTAGTATATATGGACATGTATGTGGAATAAGAAAAAAAGCAATCCAAGAGTGTCCGCACAACACAGCCTCAGGCACTATCTTTCTCCAACTTGTTTTGGACATTTTTTCAACCATCAGAATTAACTTAGTCATTACCAAACTATCTCAATCCTCCCATATTTTAATTTGTTCCGATTTGATCGTTATTCTACTGATTCGATCCAGCCTACACATACCGGACAGTTCGGCCGTCGCTTTCGACGATGTCAACGTTGGATTATAGTGAGAGCAGACTAGCGCTGCATCTACCTCACTCTCAGTTCCACTCCCCCATCTGGACGGGGGAGAAGAGAGAGAGAGAGAGAGAGAGAGAGAGAGAGAGAGAGAGAGAGAGAGAGAGAGCATCATCCCAAAACTTCTAACAAACTGTCCTCCGCTCACTGGGGATTAAAATGGATACGCAACACTGATAACACCGGAAGATGAAAAGCGGTACAATATGTCCGAAAAATTCAACTGTTTACATCATGAGGAATCGTTCTTGAACGAGTCGCAAAATTTGGGCCTGATTTGACTTACTTCAAAACGGTGCTAGCGTCGTGCGCATATGACATCGCTACTGTAGTTCAAATAAACAAAAAATGGCAAAAAATAGTATATAATGAGCAACATAGGCCAACCGATGTACATATAAGGAAATATCCATGTGAATGGTGAGCTAAAAACTGGAGCGCTTGATGTGACTTTTAGAAATGCGTCTATCGGGAGGTTCGAGGGGAAACTCTTTTTGTATTGGCTCTTATCGTCTGTCTATCTTATAATTGTTTTTAGACGTGGAACTCGATCTCTCAACGTTAACGGGAGAGCAACGACGTCGTTTATGCAAACACGGCCTGGAGTACAAAATGAAGAGCTCCGATTTTATCCGACTGCTTGATGCAGATCAGCAACTAGAGACCGAACTGCGTCTCGCCAAGGCTATGGAGGAGGAGAAGTCGCACCTGGTAATGCTTGGAGGGTGCTTCTTAGAGAAAAATGGGCAATCTTTTTTTAATTGGCTTCTTCCTTCACGCGTTACACACTGTTATGAACTTGACTCCAGCCTCCATGGTTGCCCGTCCAACAACTCACCTCGATCGAATCCCCAAAGGAGAACTCAACAGCAAGGACGGAAGAGGAGACGTGTGTTGAACTATTCTAACAGCGTATTTCAGGCAACGAAGGAACGTAAGAGACCGAAATCGGACCAATCAGATAGTCCCATTGAGGGATTTGCCTCTGCACTGGAATTCTGACTAATCTGACTGGTTGGGTTTCAATTCAATCCCGTCGGTAGCTGGCGCGATATCAGCACGCGCACGGCATGTGGGCGGATCGACAGGGCAGCCTGCTAACAAGTCGTTAGGACGGCGTGCGAGCGATTCGGTTTGGACGGTCCCTCCAAACACCCTCTTCCCCAATGCGCCAGTCTCGTGCAGATAGCTTTTACTGATCTGTCTTCATGTAAAATGCCAATGTGCGCTTCCATTGAGATTTGGAGCTCCTCCAACTGAAATGAATTCTTATTTATTAAAAGGCCACCTGAACCTCGAATAAATTCAACAAACAAAAATAACTATTGAAAGGGTACTACTGTACTACTAATAGCAAATCGCTGCATGAAAATATGAAATGAGCATAAAAGGTGTGTTTGGAAGGCTACTCTGCGTTTGTTCAATAATTTCTTACGAAATTATAAAGTTGTAGATACAACTTCTAACCGTATGGAAGCGAAAATGCGCATCCAGCGTTATTGTTGAAAAGAAGACGAAGGCACGCTCACTGGGATGGTAGGTTTATTAGTCTGAGCTTTCGAACTCGAACAGGAGTTCATCATCAGGGACTGTTAGATTGCAGCAACGTGTGAAAATTTATGTAGTTTTACCGGGTTGGTTGGTTTATATCTGTGACTGGGTCTGGTCTGCATCGCCTGGCTCGCAGTGGTCTTACGGCGTTCGGCATTCGGCTCTGACAGCGATGTGAGCCACGCCACCTTTCTGCTGGGGCGTAGTGCGTGATAACACTGGGGTAAGTCTACTGATCGTGCCTTCGTCTTTCTTTCATAAAATTTCAAAATGCACTACGACCATAGATAAAACAAAGAATTTCGTGCAAACGGTGATTACAAGAGGTAGGTTGAAAAGTAATTTTTCTAGGCTTGTTCGCCACCTCTGTCAACAGTGGACAAAAGATGGCCATGGGCATAACTACCCCCTCCCCCGTACTGCAGGTGACCTGACCAGGACGGATACCTATTCCTGCGATGTTTTACGAACACCCACACGCCTGCCGAAAACAATTTCAGTAGTAATGTCAAAAAGAAATGACGTAAGACTAACTAACCTTCCCTGGAATTTTAAGCACAACCATCCGTACTTGTAACCATATCCTACCGGCCGAAACTAGGTTACACCGAGACACCAGTTGTATCGATGTGCGTTCACTCCAGTGGACATAAATACCCCAATTATCCCGATTATGATTTGCCGATGGAACCTCATTTTTACTATGCTTATGACCCGTCAGTTTGACCTTCGTGAATCATATGCACTGTATGGTACTCTCATCTATTTTTGTGTCCGATCGCAGGTGTTGGTCCGGTGAATTGTCAGCTAAAAAAGACAATAGTGATCCCGAAACAGAGGGTCTCTCTACCTTTCCTGCCTTTGTTGGTCCGCAACTGGTATTCTTTACGTGGTCGCTTTGCGGCCTGTCGTCCGGCTATCTGACCCCCCGACCTCAAGCAGTAAAAGACATAACTTGCCCCGAGAGGCCGGCAGCGTCGATCTCCGCTTGTCGCAGCCTCCTTTTCTTACCCCTTATCTGTCATACGACTGGGAGTGTTACTGACAAAGCTAATACTATTTTCAGCTTAATAAATACTCTCATCGGCTGGTGGAATCAAATACCAACTTTGACTGTATTGAGGATCCAACTGTTTTTATCACTGCCATCAACCCAACTTCTGTCGGGAGAATTTCTGGCTATACATGAGACTAAGACCACGCTCTGGTAATACAAGTGAACTTCCGCTAAATTCCAGGAGATGTACCTGTTCTCGTATCCTAACCCTAACAATAACTCAGACCTTAACGCCTGCAGTTAACGCAAGGCAACCCTTATTACGGGGGGGGGAATATCACATTCCCGTGTCATACCGACGGAGGAATACTTCGATATTACTACTCGTTGTGTTACTACTTGTACGTATGTGCGCACAAGGAAATCGAATAGCCATTGTCCTGCCGACAGCCCTCTGCGGCTGCTCACCCCGCGAGAAGCACTAATGCCGCGGATTGAACAGCTGATAGTTGCCCAGCTTGTATCCTGTACGGGTCCACACTGAATGAACGCCTTCAACAGTGTTACTGATCCCGTCGTTTTAGACTCCGCCTTCTTGGAACCCCCCCACCTCCCCCCCTGGAGGGTGTCCAATCTTAGACAAGGAGGTTGCCCCACCCCATTTATTACTACGATGCCCACCAGCATCCTTGTCTCTACTCGGTCTGTTACTCCTCCCGCCGGGGTGCTTTGTAAACTGCGTCGAAGATATAGATGGCCTTCTGAACCCCCGTATTTCGTTTTTTATTCTTAAACCGTGTTTGCAACTGTGTGTACTAGTGGGACTGCTACGATTACTGCTAATGCCAGTACTTTTTATCGTAGTAGTCACTGACGTCAATCAGGCCGATATAAAACAAGTTTGCCCAAATTGCCGGTCAATTTGACGCTAAAAGCTCGCTAGAAAGGTAGGACCGACACGGGGAGGGACACGAAGACAGTGTTTAGGGTGCTTGTCAATAAAAGGAGCGTTCCAAGGACCCTGGTGACTATCCAAATTGTCCTTTTTCCTTCCTCGTTCAGGTTCGGAAGCCACGTGGTCGTCAAATTAGAGATCGACGTACACTGGAGAGGTTTGCCAAACCCCTCGGGCCAAAGTATGTGAGCAATCTATCCTTTCATTATTTTACTAGTATGGATTTGACCAATATTGTTGAAATCATGCTATCCTTTGTTGGTAAGTTATTTCTTAAAGCTGATCCTCCAACTTGTTTGGGGGAGGGGGGTGACCAGTCTGTGGATTTGACCACCAGTAGTCTCAAAAGCTTTTGCCTCTGTACTCCTGAAATTGATGAATGTACGAAAGAAAAGTAAGTGGCAGAGCGATCGTTTCCTAGCGTTTTTGGTTTGCCATGCCCTATTGTCCGAAGTTTTTAATTTCCGGATTATAACAAGTTTCATATGAGAAAGGTAACGAACTTAAATTCACGAAAGACTGTAGGAAGTCGGTGAGACGAAAAAAACAAGTATTGGCTGACTCAAGCCAACTATGCCCACTTGTAACTTTAGGCTCCCGCCCTGTCGGCCATTATCCTGATTGCACTCGCCAGTAAGCAATGAAATCAAGCTCTGTTGACTGATGTCGGGCATATTCAGGGTCATATGAAATCGGCGCTTACCGATCTATTCTGGCTGAAGAGCGAACTACGAAAGATTCACTTTCTTCTGGAGCCCCGCGTTGGTCACATAATTTTCCATTTAGTAACTCAGAATAATTGCACTTTCCCAAAGACTACTAGCCTTGCGTGTACTTCATATGCGTCCTAAATAGAGGGGCTATTTTTTCTATGTTCTTGTGTCTTAACAATGACAAATTACCTGCCACTGAGAAAAAGTTGTCTCGTCTAGCATTGATTTTAGCTGTCTCATGAGACTTGAATTGTAATTTTACTCTTGAAATGCGGGCTGTCAAAATGCTTTGCACACGACTCATTGGGCAGTTAATTTGGTGCCACTTCTAAACGTATAAATCCTTCCTTTTCACTTTCACAAGCACTGCATTTACTTGTTCTCTCCTTTCCTTCAGAATCGGCCTCCTAAATGGACAACCCATAACTCGGTGAGTGACACTCCTTTACACTACTTTCTGTTTCCTCTTCCCACACGCCCCTCCTAGTTGGTTCAGACCGAATGCAGCTTTACAATTGTTTGACTGGTGTTGCGCATTTACTTTTCCCCGCCTTCTTCTTTAGTGTGTACGTTGGACCACCGCTTCGCTGTTCCAGCAGTCTCTGGCTCATCTATTAAATACGTTCACTATATTGACATCGTTGTACTGTTAGCGAACTCTTGGTAACCAGACGGCCTCCTGCTTCCAGTGACTGCGAAAGCGGACGAAGGTGCTCGCCTGTGCCCAGTCGATGATAAAACTCCAGCTAGCGGGTAACTTCGGTAAACTTGGACCAACCTTTCTGCCAAACGAATAAGGCAAAAAATGAATCGACAAATAAAATTTAACAATACTGCTAGTCTTAGGGTTTCCAAGTTCTCGTGCGTTGGACGGAAATCAAAGCGTCGGGCGTGGTGGCACTTCGAATCCTAGTTGCTTACGTATGGCTCGGACCGGGTGCGGGTGCCCTTCCTCCTACTGTCTGAAATCGACCCACCTATCAAGTGCAAGTGTACAAGGCGTCTCTTTGGATGTGACACAGCTATTAGGCTCAGATGTGTACATTTTGGAGACGGGGAATGTGTGGAGCTCCGCGTTTGTATCTTCGATCATGTCTCTAAGATAGCTCTACCGTGAGTTAACAACACATCGGTCCAATCGCTCTCTCCTTACTTGCCTACCGATGCAGTTCGGTCACATGCTGTGCCGATCTCAAGACGAAGTAGTCTTTAATGCCGTCTTGTCCGAACTCAGCTCCGACTCGTAGGCAATTTAAGACTTCTAGGGATCTAGTGCCAACGGACCTCGAACGCATCTGAGTCTTTGATCTGCGCACCTTTGTTATCAACTGGATTGATTTCAATATGTAACGTCTAAACAGCCGAACTGCACTGGAAGTCTAGTCCATGCACGCTATTCGCAAATGCTATTAAAATCGCTTTGCCGTCTACTATATCTGCCGTCCTGGACTTGTAACACCTGTTCGATGTTTGATTTGACCCCGACCATCCGCAATGCTGGCTGTTTGTCCAGCATGAATGCTCCATCCTGCTCCCCTCTACCGACAGCGTTAAGCTGCTACTCTTCTGACACCTCTGAATACACTGTTAATACAAACCGAGCTCTTTATTTAAACACAATCTGATGAAAATGGCCTCCGTATGTTATTATATGCTAACTGTCCTCCTGTTATGTCGGCCGAGGACACTTAAAATCTTTGGAAAAAGTGTAAAAGGTGCTTCTTATGATTCGACAATTGCATCATTCTACAAAGGATTTGCCTTTGACGTAAGAAGAGGTGCATTGTGTGGGCCACGTGTTTTACCTGTCATCTATACCCCCCTTAGGCGAAAAATATACCTCTCTGGTGCCTCCTCCGACTCGGAAAGCTATGAGTCTCCATCCTCTGTAGAGGGTGATTCCATGTCAGCGGAGGGTCTGCAGCGCCGACAGAATCGGTCGAGGTTCCCACCGCCACCACCGCCAGCACGAGATCATGACGCTCCTCCCGCCATTCCCTCCCAGACAATGTGCACCAACCCCAATTTATTTGAGTCAAGACGCCCAGCAGTTCCAATTGGTGGTCTAACTATGGTTAGCTTCTGCCGACCTCATCGAAGGCATCGTGGAGCCGACCTCATCGGAATGACGAATCGGGGAAACCGGTCGTCCCACGGGCTCGGTGATGGCGATGTCACTGACTCCTCATCTTCAGTAAGTATCAGCTTAAAATGAGTTTATTCACCTGCGTCTCGCACGATTTTGATAGTAAAATTTTCTCATAAGTCATTGCATTGAGGTGTAGTTATGCGATAATCGAATATGTAATCCGATTGAGAAAACTGGCACCTTAGACTCCTGTAATACAGGACTGGTTACAATAGGGGTTTTATGGGTGGAGTAGACGAAACGAACATAACTGTTTTCGGAAAGCAAACGATAAAAGTTACATTTACGCTGTTAGCTTGCCTAAATACACGGAAATGCGTAGAAAAAACAAGCGCGTCATTTGAAGTACTGAAAATTAGGAGCTTTAAATGGGCAGAAAAAATGAAAACCGATAAGCTTGGCTAAATATTTCAGGCGAACTAATCCCAGCCCGTGATGACCACTGAAATTCAAGGAGAAGCTAATAAGAATATATCGGTAAATTCGATTCTCGTTATGGCCGTAACTGAATATATATTTGAAGTTGGCAACGCCGATAGCCTAGCCTTTTGACACGAAACTTATGAATAAAGCCTTAACACTAGCCTCTAGCTTGAACCCCATAAATTCCAATCCGAGTGACACTTCGGTGACTCGATACAGGGAATGAGCGAAAAGGAAGCAGGTTAACTTTATCTTACCCGAATACCATAAATAGGTATTTCTTGGAAGTAAAGGCTAAATTAGGCCACATATCCGATCGTTACCGACAATTACAATTAAACAGTACTGCTAGGTTCAGTGTCTTTGAGTTCTGCTGCGTTGGACAGTAATCAAAGCGTTAGACGTGGTGGCACTGGGGATCCTAGTTGCTCACTTATGGCTTGGACTTATTCTACAAAAAACAGTAGATCTCTGCGGTCGTTCGATTGTCCCGGCAGCCCTACCTGCTTAAAAGAGCAATCTGTTTAGCCGACTGCATTTGCCGGCCCAGTGCGATCTCCGAAGTGAGTGAGAGCCAATTTTTATTAATGTCAACTTAAGTCTGGGTGGAGTGCTTTAACAGCCTCTGCCCTTACTATGTGTGACTGCAATCTAGCGTTTTATCGTCAAAAATCGTACAAAGGACGCCTACAACTGGCATACCCATTCCATATTGTTTTTTTACCCGGCGTAGGTGGTCTTTGTGCCCTTCTTTGGGTTGATCCCGTTCTTTTGCCCTCAAAGCAAACATAACTGTTCTGTCAGATGTTGACTATCAGACAGGTGTCCGTTTAATCTCGGTATTTGTCGATATATTTGGAGTAAATGACAGAAACCCTTAAAAACTCCATTTAAATGGTACAGGCATGTATACAAAGTTGTTAAGTTGCATATATTTTACAGGTTGATTTAATGTGCAGAATTCATAAAAATAATAATAAAACATAAGTGTTAAAAATGTTTGGCATTTGGAAATAACAGAAAACAACATATTCACTGCATTCGCGAACAACCTTATTCTTCTTCTTCTTCTCCCTCCTCTTCCTGCTCTTCTTATTCCTCCTTCTGTTCCTCCTCTTCTTCCTCCTCCTCCCCTTCTTCTTCTTCTTCTACTTCGTCTTATTCTTCTTCCTCTTCCTGTTCTTCTTATTCCTCCTTCTGCTCCTCCTCTTCCTGCTCTTCTTATTCCTCCTTCTGATCCTCCTCTTCTTCTTCCTCCCATTCTTCTTCTACTTCGCCTTATTCTTCTTTTTCTTCCTCTTCCTGCTCTTCTTATTCCTCCTTCTGCTCCTCCTCCTCTTCTTCTTCTTCCTCCCCTTCTTCTTCCTCCTCCCCTTCTTCTTCCTCCTCCCCTTCTTCTTCCTCCTCCCCTTCTTCTTCCCTCCTCCTCCTCCTCCCCTTCTTATTCTACTTCGTCTTATTCTTCTTCCGCCTCTGCCTCCTCCTTCTCTTCTTTGTTTCTTCTTCTTTCTTCTTATGCCCACACAACTGGAATGCGAACATTCGCCTCCATTCGTAAAATGTTCATCTGGGTCATAGTTAATCCAAACAAAATGATCTATTTGTTGATGAAAGCTCACTGATCGCTAACGGAACTCACGCGTCCCGTTCCGCCTTGGGGCTCACTTCTGACCCCCGCCAGCAGCCGCATAGCGGTTAGTGGTAAAGGCAGATGAAAAATGCAGACAAAGACAAGGGAGACTGGAATGACAATTTCTGGCTCATTAGCTCCAAGGCAGAACAGGACGAATAAGTTCCGCTAGCGATCAGTGAGCGTTCAGTAACGAATGTCAATATTTCCGGTCTAAACCGGCAAGACAACGAGCCCGTGGTTTAATGGGTAGTGTGTTGGACTTCTGTTCAACAGGTCGCGGGGTCGAGCCTCGGGTGGTGCTTCACCCGGGGTTGGGTAAAACTGGTTGATTACGGCATTAATCATCTGCCTTTAAAACGATCTATTGAAATAAACGTAGCGGTACGTTTATAGTTATCGTAGTAGCGCGTTATATGGGGTTTGGTGAGTTCGGTTACCTTTTAACAGCTCATCATCATTGATATGAAGATGCTGTGTCGGGTTAGTCCCGGCGTCCAATCTTATCTCCAGTCGACTTGATTCAGTCTTGCAGGCCGAATGAGAGAGAGAAAAAAAATGTTTACTATCTGCGAGATTTCCCTATAGTTAGTCTGAAATTGCTTTTTAGTTGTGACCTAGAAGATTGCTCACTCTTGGTGTTGGCTCTTTATTTATGTTGCTTTATGGCAAATCTCACCGATGGGGCACCGGATTGCGTGACATCTTGTTCAAATCGACGGTATTTTTATACCAGACCCATCTCCAGTCATACCTTAGTCGTATCCGTTGCACACGATGAATGTGGAAAGAGGAAATATTGTTAGTCCTCATTATGTTCGATGGATCATGCCCTACGAAAGCTAGAAGTTTTCTCCCACTGACTCCTTGTTTAACCGGAAGGAGATGAAAGAGTAGAACATTGCAAGTACTGATGTCCCTTCATGCATGTATACCAAAATTGATAGTTCGTTTTCCGAGGGGAATAACACTGTCGGAAATAATATCTCTCTGTGGTCTCATACACGTGCTTCTTGAGACAAACTTTTAACTTTTCTTGCCCTTTCTCTGTCTAAATTCAACCGACTTGGCATTTTTTATTCAGCTCCCAGTTGACGAGGATGCCATTGCTATCCATAACTGCTCAGTTTCTCGTCCTCTCATCTAGGGCTCACCCACAGCACACCGACGGGGTCGTAAGCCGGGCCCCAGGCGTTCCCGGGTGGAGTACATCACCACCTTCGGTGGCGAAGACGACGAAGGGGAGGGTGGGCAGGCACCTGGGTCATCAGGCGGAGGCGAGCAGACGCGCCGAGCACCTCCGGACCCCCTCGCTCACCGCCCATTGGGTTCTACAGCCTCTGCACTAGCAGCTTCTGTCGTCTCCTCTATGCTATCCAAGCCAGCTGTGGATCATACCGGTAGAGGTCGTCCCTCCAATCGCGCCCGATCCCGCAACAGATCCACCTCTAGTAGTAGCCATCGGTCGGTTTCACCCCACTATCTCCCTCTTTCTGTGCTCCTGTTTGTCCGGCCTCTGATTGCCATCTGCCGCAAGTAAACCAACCTACTATCACAAAGTGCTATTGGCAAGAACAAGGGAGAGTTGAGTGAATAATTCTGGTTGATTCGTCGTCGTCTGTCAACCTCACTCCATCCTGACGCTGTGTAAACCAAAGCTTTGAACCTGGATGCACTTACTCATTGGGCTATAGTCACTATGCTGGGTGAGTCGCAGACTCACGCCATCGTCTAGGATTTGGAGTATCTACGGTCACTTTACCGATTGTCGTCCACCGATCTGGCCTCATTGGAAGACGGAATACGGTAGCACCGCTTAACCTTGGGGGCTCTCGACGAGCGAGCGCAAAACGAGACATGCTACTAACAAATAAGAGTGCAATGGCTTATCTGCGGTCAACAACCAAACACACTTGGAACCTAGTCCGTAAGACTTAATATTTGAACCCGGAGCCACCTGGACAGCTGGCTGTCCATTTCATTATCGTTGATCGCCACAGTGAGCTCGCTCAGGGCTTTCTAATTGCCGGGGAGTTTCCTTGTCTCCAGCTCTTAGAACCCAATTTTCTGCGGGTAGAACTGTACTGATAAACTGTCTGAAGATCACGCGCCAGCTGGTTAAACTTGGGGGCTTTTTTCATTTTTAGTCGTCGGCGATCGCCTGGGTCTTTCAGACGACAGCGCCCAAGTGTCTCATCTTCTTCCTCCCGCTCCTCGTCAAGGCGTGACTCACAGCGATTCGGTCGCTCGCGTTCAGGTTCCCGAACCTCCTCCCCCTCGCGCCGGCTTCCGAAGAGGATTCGTCCAGACAATGCTTCTCTTTCTCCTGTTTCTCGTCGTGATCCAGATCGGGCCTTCCGTAATCGATCCCGTAGTCCGTCCAAAAAAGGGTTCGTTTAATAAACTTCGCCATCAATTTTCCGGCCTTTGGAATAAACCTAATGAATCAATTAAGTGCCGCTCAATTCTCTATTTTTATTTCGTTAGTTCGGAAATTTTGGTTCCTGTTAAACGCTACTATCGACCGGAGTTGGAATCGGACGAAGAGAAGAGCGCTCTTTCGGCTATAGATTCGGACTCAAGCGATTCTCAAAGGAACTCAAGCCCACACAATAGCAGCTGTCAGCGAGCTTCTTCATCGTTTATAGAACCAAGCGGACGAAGAAGGTTAGAAGAACTGCCTCGTTTCTGTTTTGTTTTACTAAATTACCCGCTTGTAGTCCCAAAGGGCCCGCGCTGATTAAACTAGAGCTTATAAGGCAACTAATATTAACCTTAGTACGGCGCCTAATGCTTTTTGAGCGTTGGCTCTTCGACCGCTGTTTGACAGTGTTCTATTTAGCATATTGGACATTTATATACCAGCGTGTTTCAACTTCCTCGGCGTAGGTTTGTTTTCTTGGCGCTCTTGGAAGTTTTTCAACATAAGACTTTTGTAGGTCTTTTACCCTACCGAAATTATTTGTTCTTTTACAAAGGCAGGTAAGTACCTTTCTGAGTCGTATATCACCGGCATTTGTCCATCTTTTGGTCCTATGTGATTCTGCGGTCAGAGCGCCTGCTTTTCTCCTCAAGTTCAGTCTCCAAACCCGGAGGTGGATGCACATCCAAGTGGAGCCTGACACGGCGGTCCTATCTGCTGAGATGGAGAAGGTTTGATGAGCCCTGTCGCAACTCCGAGTGGTGCTTTCGGAGGCTTTGTCGGAGTTCCCTACTGTTTTGAATTACTTATGGAAAATGCTGCGTCTTGTTACAGTCCAGTTTTTATTTACCTAGACGCTATCTATCTATACTTGCAACTACACAATTTTGGTTCTTTATACTGATTGGCTAAGGCTAAGGCCACTGGACCTCTCACCAGTCTTGTTGGAGCCTTCTTTTTGTGCTTCCAACGAGGAGTCTACTGTCGCAAACCTCTCTCGTGACCAAAATTGCTTTTTTTCCCCAGTCATCATTGGCTTTGTGCGAATTGCATGCCTGTGGTGATAGTGAAGGGGCTCATCTCCTTCTTGAAAGTTGGCATTAAGCTTCAGCCCAGCGTCAACTGTGTAAAGTTTTGCATGCTCGTTGATGAACGCTCACCGATCGCTAACGGAACTCACTCTTTCCGCTCTGCCTTGAGGCTCACTCTAGAGCCCCGCCAGCAGCCGCACAGCAGCTAGTAGTATAATAGGCAGATGAATATTGCCGGCTAAGACTAGGGAGACTGAGGTGTCCATTTGGGGCTTATTTGCCGTCGTTAGCCAGTCATACCCAACCCCAGTTGGTGCACCAACCGAGGTGCCAGAAATGGTCATTCCAATCTCCCTTGTCTTTGCTGACAATATTCGTATGCCTATGTAATGTTTTTCTGCATCTTACAAATGGTGCGCTTTCCAGCTTTGTAAACTGGCGGACCAAGCGGCATCTGGATAATCAATAATTTTTTAAATCCTCTCGATCTCGATAATTAATTTGTAAGTAGGGGTTTTCGGAAGATTTGAATAATTCATTTGACCTACTTGTAAAAATCTCGGTGGGATTCGAACCCACACCAGCAAGGGAAGGCTTTTGTACAGTCGACGCCCAGTTGGCTATAGTGTTGGCTGTACTAAAGCCTTCCCCTTGCTGGCGTGGCTTCGAATCCCACCGAGGCCGTGTTTTTCACAAGTGGATCAAATGAATTAATTTGTTATCCAAAGGGTTTGCATGGAGTCGGATCTCGTAGACATGTAAATTAAATGTTGGTATCACATCTCATCGTTTTTTCATTCAAGACAGTTCATCAGAGCTTATTTTATCCGAGGAAACTTCCATGAATCTTTATGTTTATTTGCTTGGCATTTCCATACGCCTCTTCAGCGGGGTCATGTCCTCTTCCCCACGCTCCTTCCACACGGTTTGTTTTATCTAACAAATGTTACTTACTTAATAATTTTAAGTACAGTATATTTCTACATTTTGTTAAAGGTACTTCAGCAACTTGGGCGAATCTGGAGACTTTTACGGCTCCGGTGGTAAGAAGTCATTCGATGAAACGCGAAGTGACGACCGATTTTCTACAGCAACTCATAGCTCCCACACCTCAGCCACCACTACTACTCCATCAACTCAAGTCAGTTCAGTTTGACTCCTTTTGCGAACCAAAACTATCTGTGCACTACTTGGCCGTCTCTGATCTCCTCTGCTCAAAACACTTAAATTGGTCTCCTTTCGGAGTAATTTCAATTTCTAGTTTCCGGCTAAATTTCCAATACATTTTATTGTGATTTTAGTGGTGTTATAAGTATCCATTTAATCAAATAATGTGAGGAAGCATTGCTATTTGAGTATACTTTGAAACAACTTATTCTCTTAACGTTCTTGTCCATGTTCACTCTATCCCTTGGATTAACGTAAATTATACAATGGTGGTTTACAAAACCTGTTCTCTGAGACAAAATAACTCGATGAACTCTCATCAAATTTCCAGATTTTTCTTCTTTGTCAGTAAGTATTTTAAATGAAATCTCCCTACTTTTTGGTAGTCATACGGTCCAAAATATCGCCAACTCACGACGGTTATTGTTGCGCAGTTTAATAAACAGCTCAAAGCTATTTATTTTTGGAAAGATCAGATGCAGCCTGAATTGTCGGCCTCCTCCTAGGAAAATTAAAGCGAACAAATGGGACCTATGCAAACGCATTTTCCAATCTTTTTTGCGTCTTTTCCACGGGATCCTTCCTGAGTAATATTCTTAAGCCGATTTCTAGTCTAATTTTTGACCGCTTTAACTGTCAAAGACGATTAACCCAGTCTTACTTGTCTTAGTCAACAGATCTTTTTGGTGTACAGCCTGTCAGGCACCTCCCAATCCCCAGGCCTACCTAATTGGGGATTCACACTTAGACCATTCTTTCATGCAGTAGCAAGTTACATGTTCTGCCATTGAAATAGGAGTTCGTGGCCCTGTTGGTTGCAGTTGAGTGATTTGATTGCAGGGCGGAATATGGGTACACAATGTTCGGTTTTTCCTTGGTGGATTAACGATTTAACCGATTGGTGACCGTCCGTCCACCAATGTTAATATTCCTGATCGAAACTGGCAAGACAACGAGCTCGTGGCTCAATGTTTAATATTGGACTTGTAATCAAGGGGTCGCGGGTTCTAGCCTTGGATGGTGAACCACCTGGGGTTAGGTATGTCTGACTGATGACGGCTAATGAGCCAGAAATGGCCGTTACAGTCTTCCTTGTATTTGTCGGTAATATGCTTCTGCTGTGTCGGGCTTTGCAGAGTAACGGGCCCCCAATTGAGTGGTAGTGGTCACCATCCGACTACCAGACCGTGAAACGACCAAGCAAGCCCTAGTAAAGGTTGAACGGGTACCATTCAGGGAAACCGACACACATAGGCTATCTCGAGTTTATCCATATCCTCTTCTGTCAACCTTGCCTCTGGCCAAGACCCTTGACTTTATAGGGATAAATACGCTGTTATATTTATTACTCGTCTGTGCATGTTCCCGAAATAGTGTTATTTCGGCCTTTTTGTTACCCCTTTGTTTACTTTCCTTTTGTTTCTGCTTTAGGAGGTACGTCTATCCTCTGGCAGCTCTGGACTCAGGCTACCTCCCCAGGAGTTACTTAAGCGTCGAATGCAGGCTCAACTTAACAAGGCCTGTGAGTATATTTCCCTGTTTTTCGTTACCTTTCAAAGTCATGTTCCTTATTATTTTCTTAAGAATTCAAGTTGAGGCCTCTTATCAATCGGTGTTTACTGGGTGACTAATGCGGCTTTTTAAGAGGTGCCCATGCATAAACTTGAGATATGACACATACAGTCGACCTTGAGAATATCCCACGTATGGGTGGCGAGCTGTGACGATGGGACTACCTAACTCCATATACGCCGTTCGTCAATAGCGAAGTTCGAGCGTTATCGATTCACCTCAGGATCTTGGATAATCGTCTCAGATCAGGGTTTCGACTAGCTGTTTTCTGCTTGCATTTCTTGGGTGGGGAGGGGGCGGAGGTACCATTAGTGAACTCAATAGTCTGGTCCCGGCGAATGCACCCAAAGCATTTTGACTCTTTCTCGGATAGCTTGAGGTATTTTAGTTGCGTTATCTCAACGAAATCCAATCTTATTGCTTGAGATAGTCTATGTTCTTCCTTCAAAATATGGTATAAACATGTTCTTGCTCGTCCTCGCCACCCTACACTCAAGACTTCGACCGTCGCAAACGATGAGATCCACCGTGATCCATACGGTGGGCTCAACCATGACTTGCATGTGCATTTGCATACAGTGAAGCAGGCTTGCTCTGCATCTACTCTGTTCTTTCTTTCCACATCCACCGCGTCCCGATGATGGGACAAATTCAAGACGAATGGAGGTAGAGTTGGGCACGCAGAACGCGTTACTCTTCCCGTCTACGCGTGCCACACACACAACCTAGTGCCAGCATCCCACGTACCCGCGTCGCTGACAGTGCGACAAAACCACACTTGGAGTAGTCTACTGCAGTCAGATCCTCAGTCATCAGTACGATCAAGTTGTCCTGTCAGTTGTGAACCTCTCCAGTTAGCGTGTCCTGATAATTTCAAAGCGCATTTGGGTGTTTATTGGGTGAGAATCTTCGGCGTTGGTTGAACATAATTCTGTCTCTCTCCCTCCCTCCACCTTTTCATGTCCCAGGGGTCTCTCTCTCTGCCTCGTTCAAATTTGCCGTTACGTGCTTCGGTTTACTCACAATGTTGGCAAGACACGGGAACGCGAACTTCCACCCTCTATTTCGGGACCTTGCGCCAATTTCCACGGAGGTTAGGGTTAAGGAGATGATTAGGATTAGGGTTGAGGTAGGGTTTTGACTGTCGTTTAGGTTTCAGTTATGACTCAATAATATTTATCCATCCTGGAATTTTGCGCAAATCCTGCAGGGGGTTCCTATTCCCGTGTCTTATCGGTGATGTGTTATTTCTGAAAGGGTCTTCAGTCGGTCTCATAAGCTCTAATATCCATACTTTGAGGAGACGTGGGGTTGGAGGCATAATTTCCGAAATAGCTTGCCTTTATGTAACAGATTTGATATCTATGTTTGATCCAAGCTTTCAGACGGGTATCGATGATCAGATTGGTACTTCGTATAAAAGAGAATTACAGAACAAATGCTCATTAAGTGGTTACCATGCAGACCTCTGCGACCGGCAAAATAACTTGTTTGACCGAATATACGGGCAATAAAGGTGGTAATAGAAGAGAGACCGCTGAGCACATACTTATGGAATGCCATCGTCGCATCCGTGCTCCTACTGTAATATGCATGAAATCAATTTCACCCCCACCAGTTATCAAAGCCTTCAAAATCGTTTTTCATAACCTAGGAGTCATTAGCATGCAGTAAGGGCTTGCTAACTCGAGAAAAACCACTCATATCACTAATGAACAGACAGAACAAGAGGGGATCGAGTACGCTGTTTTCGATAACGCGCCTATTTACGTTCACGAGACTAGATAGGATAAATTAAATCTTAACTCACTGTTTTCGCTAGTGAAGGTATCAAATTGGGACATTCTGAGAGTGTGTAACGTATTTCGCAGTAAGAAAGCTTTAGTAAAAAGAAAAAATGGTCTTCGCACATCAAGATTTTACTAAAGTCAAGATAGGTTGCAAAAGCAAACTCTTTATCTCTAGATACTAGAATGTATGATCAAAAAAAGTGTATTAACATGTATCGCAAGACTGGTCCTCTGGAAATTCATTTTGACCATTCAAAAGCCCGTCTGAGTCATTGTTTATCGGAAATTTATTGCGGCATGTGGCTTGCAAAGTAGCGTAATATCTTGTATCACATATATTCCAATATCGGTTTCTGCACTCGTCCTCTCTAACGCGTACAATTTCATCCACTTTATTCCTATATAACTAGGCTAAACCTTTTTCACGTCGCCTCGATTAGAGTACAAGCGTCTCCATGGCATCCGCCACACGAAAAGCCTTAATAAACGGCGATTTCGCGTCGGCGACACCCTGGGACACACGAGTCCTTAGTCGGTTACTCAATTTCCTTTGCAGTTATGCATCAAACAATAGACTGTTTTTATTGGGCTCGTCTCCATTCTTCGTTCGCACAAGTTAGTTCTTTTCACCTTTGAGATCCCAAAACCACCCATCTGCCATCGTTTTGACCCATCAGAACATTTCAATTTACTCCTGAATTATCCACATATTTCTCCTCCTCTTCCTGTTTTTTTTTCTTTCTCCCCCCTCCCCTCATGTGCTCCCATTCGTGCTCTATCGTGTCCAGTCCGCTCTTTTATTCTTCTCCTACTAATCACTCTATCCGGAGCCGCGACACCACAGTATAGTTATGGAAGTTGTCCCATGGTGACTGTTAGATCTTGTTAAACTTCACCTAGCCACCTTTTGGGACAAAAATGTGTTAAATGCTACAAACCCTTGTTAAAACACCCTACAATTATGCAAGGAATGTTTACAAGCAGGCAGAGTAGAATCACTCGGTTGACCTGTTTAACTACCTCAGCTGACCGACCGCTCCCTTCTACCCGATCCGGAGGAACCTCAAAGAGACCGATCAAAGTCGTAACTGAAACTATGGATTCGTTCCTCTGAATACTCACGAGGTAGAATGCTCACTTTGATGGTGGCATCCACCGATCTAATCTCACTACGTGCTGCTACGATATTCTTGTATTCTTATTCTGATCTCTCCTTGGAGTTGTGTTCTAGCCCTGTCAGTTTGATAGCCTTCGCGGTTGTGGTTGTTGTTGTTTTCGCTCCCCCCCCCAGACTCATGTACCCACAATTCGACAACTTGGCTTTCCCCTCTCAGAATTTCTTTTTATTCTCTCTTATTATCTGTGCTGAGTCAACAAGCTATGACGTACATGTTATGTTTGCTGTTCTCATCACAGACCATTTACTGTCTGTCCATCAAGTCTGCCGGCTGAGAGGATTGAGCCGCTCATTCCTGTTTGTGCCCTTCGTTGCCTCTCCAAGACCCGCACTAATTAAGTCTAGCCAACGAACCGTGTCTGTTGGGGTGGCAGCTCACGTGACGCTAAACCGCCCCTTTCTAATTTCGCACTCGCATCTCCCCCCCCTCTTTCTTTCGCCGCTGGTTCGTGTGCGTGTGCTCCCCTTCTTCACGAGGCAGCTTCATTGTTAATTCTCTCTCTCTCTCTCTCTCTCTCTCTCTCTCTCTCTCTCTCTCTCTCTCTCTCTCTCTCTCTCTCTCTCTCTCTCTCTCTCTCTCTCTCTCTCGCTCGCTCTCTCGGTGAAGACACTGGAGCGCTTTCGACGTATTTCAATGAGTTTAGATTCATGACCACTCCAATTATGCCGTCCCCTTGCTCTGACGTTATTATATTCCTATGCACCCTCCCGTCCGTTTCGGGGTAGAACGAAAATGGGGATCTCGAACACTGTGTATGGAGGCATCTGATAATCGACCGTCTTATAACATATATATATATATATATATATATATATATATATGGCAAAGACGTTATACCGTACTTCCGACATAGATACTAGCTAAAAAGCCCAGACGTATATATGTATATATATATATATATATATATATATATATATATATATATATATATATATATATATATATGTTGAATAGTTGAGGTAGTATGCATTCCGAGATGATAAATGAAGAAAGAAGGCTCGTCGGAAAATCGAGGTTTACTCGTGAATTTTCAAGCTGGTTACACCAACCCGTCGTCAGACGAAATGAGAAGTAAGAGTTGGGATTGTCACGCTGGAGGGTTTAGGGGCCGAGAGGTTACATCGACAGACTGACGCCATGGGGGGTTTAGGGGCCGTGAATCCTGTTACGATAGCTGTCGCATGTAAGGGGAGGGGTGCTAGAGTTATGATAGCAAGTCAAGTGGCGGGAGATGCAGAGTCAGTGAGAATACACTTGGCTGGGCACGGATAAGCAAAATGTTGAGAAGAGCTCTTCTCCATCCCCTCAACGATAGTACTATGTCTACAAGAGTTGTGAACCTTTCGAAAAGGAGTCTCACCCCCGCCGAAACAAGCCTGCTGTCGAAAGGCATAAGGTTTAGTCATACCAATGCTGCACCTACGAGCTTCTTAGCCGGCCTTGAATCCCTCCTACTAACCTCATCCATCCCTGAGGACATGCGTGCTGATATACGCAGCTGTGCTACTGGCCTCCTCCGAAAAATAAAACCTCAGAAAACCTTGTCAATGGAAGAAGATAAGGGATTACGCTCCCTTAGGTCGGACGACAGTATCGTCGTTGTAGCTGCTGACAAAGGTGGTGCTACCGTCATCATGGACAAGATTGACTATGTCAATAAGGCCAATCAAGCTTTTCATGAAAGGGAGGCCTACATCCCCGTTGCTGAGGATCCAACGAAAAAACAGGCTGCATCCGTAAAGAAGAAGGTGAATGAGCTCACTAGAATGAAACTCATAAGCCCCGCGGACGCTACATTTCTAACTCTCAATGATCCGCGCATCGCACGTGCCTATGGTCTTCCAAAGATTCACAAAGCGGACGCACCCTTGAGGATCATAGTGCCACTCATTGGATCGCCTCTTTATAACCTTGCCAAATGGTTATACAAACGCCTAAAGCACCTTAGTAATGGTTCACAGTACAGCATCAGCAACTCGCATGCTTTTTCTTCAAAGAATTCAAGGCCTTAATGTAAGTCCTGATGAATGCATTCTATCGTTTGATGTGGTTGCTCTTTTTTCCTCAATACCACATAACCTGGCAATTGAGAGTGTAGCTCGACGTCTAGAAGAAACGCCAATAGACATTCCAACGCAACACGTTTTAGACATGCTCTGGCTCTGCCTTAAGAATTATTGTCAATTCGACGGTAAGCATTACCAACAGGTCAAGGGTACTCCAATGGGCTCACCGATATCGGGGCTACTTGCCGAGCTAGTCTTACAACGTCTAGAAGAAGCTGTGATTCAAAACCTCAGGCCGAAAATTTGGCTTCGCTACGTAGATGATACCTTCGTGGTCATTAACAACTGCGAAGTGGAACGGCTGCATGAAAGTCTTAATGGTGTTTTCCCTGCTATACAATTCACCCGCGAAGGAGCAACAGGCGACAACCTCCCGTTTCTCGACGTCATGGTCCAAAGATTGAGTGATGGCCAGCTCGCAACCAGCGTCTACAGAAAAGACTCAAATGCCGAAATAATCCTGAACTATGGGAGCAATCATCCTGCTGCCCACAAACGAAGCTGCGTTCGAGCTCTTTTTCACCGCGCCTCCCGGTACTGTAACAGCGAGTATCTACTTAAAAAAGAATTTGCCTATTTATACAAACTATTCCGATCTAACGGATATCCGATGAGCTTCGTGAAAAACTGTCTCCGAAGTCACAGGCAACCAAAATATCAGAGCTCTAATGGAGAAATAGTACCGAGGAAATTCGTTTCATTGCCATACATGCAGGGCATTTCGGAAACTATCGCCCGACAACTAGACCGATTTGGTATCTGCATCGCTCACAAGCCAGCGTCCTCCCTGCGGGCAGCACTATCACGTGTTAAAGATCCCGTACCCAAAGAGCAACAAACCAATGTTATTTACCGCATTCCATGTGCGAATTGCTCTTGCGCTTATGTAGGCCATACAGGCCGACGACTCGGGACCCGCATAAATGAACACAAACTGGCCATCCGCCGACGTGATCCCTTGTCTCTCGTGTTTGCGCACGCCGTTGATTGCGACCACCGCTTCAATTGGGAGGGAACGGAAGTGGTCGCCATGGCTAGCACCAAACAGGCACGCGAATTCCTCGAAGCTTGGCACTCCGGCACAAACAGTATTAACCGCCACGTCGATCTGGATGCGCATTACGAAGGTCTGCGTGCACGGTCCACTGACTTGCGCCCACCTTAAAATCAACATTTGCTTATCCGTGCCCAGCCAAGTGTATCCTCACTGACTCTGCATCTCCCGCCACTTGACTTGCTATCATAACTCTAGCACCCCTCCCCTTACATGCGACAGCTATCGTAACAGGATTCACGGCCCCTAAACCCCCCATGGCGTCAGTCTGTCGATGTAACTTCTCGGCCCTAAATCCTCCAGCGTGACAATCCCAACTCTTACTTCTCATTTCGTCTGACGACGGGTTGGTGTAACCAGCTTGAAAATTCACGAGTAAACCTCGATTTTCCGACGAGCCTTCTTTCTTCATATATATATATATATATATATATATATATATATGAAGAAAGAAGGCTCGTCGGAAAATCGAGGTTTCAGTGAAATTTTTCAAGCTAATTACCCATATATATATATATATAGAAGCGAAGATGCGTGTCCCCGGATATAAATAAGAAGAAAAGGCTATCTCAGGGACTATAGGTGTATTTTCCTGACGTTTCAAAAGCATACAAGCTTCCATCGTCGGAGGTGATTATCGTACCGTGTCTCACAGTATTTATAGAGGGTGATAACCATTTTGTAACACAGGGTTGATTGTACGGGTTTACCTTAACAGTGTACACTATAGGAGGACGGGGTGGGGGATTCCTTAATTGGCTTTGGCGTTCTTTGCCGGCATGCACACAGGAAGCATCTCTGTCGTCACCGGGGTGAAGAAAGGGGGGGGGGAAGGAGGAAATTGCTGTCAGTTGACATGTCTCTCGTTGAGGGGGGCGGCCATTGTCTGGGTCCGCATTGACCTTAATTGGCGCCCTGGGTCGATAATCATGTTTGTGTCCTGAGTGCATGTCTCCTCGTCTGTCGGGGTAGTAATTGATGCGGCGGTACTCATGACTGCGCCTTCGTCGGCCTGACGTCACGTCCCTTACTCTAATATACAACTAATCGGCCGAACAACTGGGTATTGTGGCCGCCGTGGGCTGGCGGATGTATTGTACCAGCTCGAAAACGGTCTGCACTATTGAATCTTGCCTATTCAGGTGAATATCGACCTTTCAAGCCACTGCTTTTTGTGTGATGCGAATGAAAGCGCCTTTGTCTCTCTTGGATGTGATCTGGGTCGACCCAGCCTTCTCCTACCTTCTTCCATATACCAATTGCCTGTTTACCCCTCGGTTCTCTGAAATGTCTTCGGTCTTTCCTCTTCTCCAGTGGTTGCTGACAAGAAAGCGGAACAGGAGCGACAAATGAAGTTGGAAAAGGAGCGTCAGGTACGTTATTTTTGTTTTTATTCCTAGTTTTTTGACCGCTTCCTCTGGATTTAGTGGCAGTTTAAGGTAGAACTTAGAGGTTCGCTACTGCGGTTGCATGAGGAGTGATCTCTTTTAGCCATTACATTCGAAAGTGAAAGTTCCTGGTCATCCATCTGGCATACACAGTTAGGGTTCCAAGATTATGTCGAAGGACTGTGAGTGAAGTGACAGTGGACAGCATTCTGGTCGTTGTAGTATCGTTATGGCGTTTACCCTTTTTATAACTAGCTGTCCAACCGCACCTGAAGGTAGTGCTGATACATGGTCTGTGGTCTCCTCTTCGTCAGAGCCGGTAGTTCGTTTTTCTCGTGGCTAGCCTTTGTTGCAGGCCTTTCCACGATTCGCCACCTGTGAGGTCTTCAGGTAACCTAATAAGTTTAATGATCACAACCATATGAACACCATTTAATGACTAGGCCTTTTACTGCGAATGCCGGGATCAACGCATAGGTAGTAACTACTGATACCCAAATGTGCACTGCCACTGCAAACCTTGACATCACTGCCATGCATACACGGAAGTTCCCAAAAAACGACTTATGTTTTGCAGGCAAGGGGATTGCCAGTGTTTCCCTCTCCAGCTAGGTACGTTTACCAGACACTTCCTGCTGAGTTGGCTAAGTAGCGTTCATGAGAAACCAGCTCAACGTTTGCTTAACCCCTCCCAACGCTCTAGGTGGTTTTGCGACGTCAGACTTTCGGGAACAACACGCCAACATCAAATGCTGTTTCCTGTTAAGGAAAACAGCGGCAGTAACAGTTGCCTTGCTTCGGAAAGCTTATGTGAAGGAAGCTCTAATCCAGGCCAGAATTTACGAGTGGTTTGCTCGATTTAGAAATGGTCAAATGCCACTTGAAGTTGTACCCCGATCAGGTCACCCACCCCCCAGCGTTGAGAAAAGACGAAAATGTCCAAAAGGTGGCAATGCCATCATGTTTGATCATTTCAGAACAATCGACCTCCCTTAGTCACCAAACTTCTTCTTATTCTCCAGAGTGGCGAAAAGACTTCAAGGAAAGTAATGTCAGAACGTAGAAGAAGATAACAAAATATTACTTTACAGCAGGAGTTCAGAACAATATTTTAAAAATATTTTGATCAGTGGAAAACCCGCTAAAACGTGTGTATCCCGTCTAATGGACAGTATTTTTAGGAGATTATTTTTTTGGATCTTACCTTTAATACTAATCGTCTCTTTTGGGTACTCCCTCGTGGAAAAAGCCAAGCAATGCGATGGCCTGAGTAAAAATCATTTGCCAGTCAAAGCTTTCATCATCTGATGTGATTGCTGTCGTGGCATTCACTGTTATAGACTGAGTTGCAGGGTGGAATCCAGAGTTGTGGCCTCGAATCCTCGTTGGCAGCCGCAGGATGACAAATAATAGGTGGCTCATAAACACTACACGTAAAGTAACCCCCCTCTTCCCCCTGTAAGTACAGCTTAGTAAGTACAGTTTCTCAAAATAGTCAACGTTGCTATGACGCGGAGGTTGGTGTACATAACGGAACTCGAAGCTATGTCCCCTGTCTTTGCACCAGAGCGCGGTTGGTTTGCCGTAGATGTAGCGCGAGCCTGTTTAACTGAAAGCCAATGCACACACAATTCTTGGCTGGGTCCACCTCCCGAGGTAGCGGTGAATTTCGTCGTTCGCGACGGTCAAAATATCGTGTGCGTGCGTGCGCGTGCGCCTGCAAATAACTTTGCTTCGGTGTCTTTGTTTGGGACCACTTGCTTCTCGGTAAGGAGGGGGAGTCCTACTGTATTTGGTGCCCTGATTCTACTGCATTCTCCTCCTCCCCCGTCCCATCTTCGTTATCGTCTGTGCAGGATCGGGAACAGGGTCTGCGCAAGTTGGCTGAGAAACTTCGTCAGCGGGAGGCCGACCGAAGGCGTGCGGAGCGTCTGTTGGATGTTGGCCGACGTCGCAGGGGCGCTGGGGGTGGATTGTCTCCTGGCTCGCCTAGCCGGTCCGTAGGCGGTGCCAGCACCGCCAGCCGCAGCTGCTCTCCCCGCTCTCCACCAGCACCCTCGCAGCCACCTCGACGGGACATGAACAAAAGGCCCTCGCCCTCCTTCGACAGGGTTCGTGGCTATGACCGGGAGAGGTTTGCTGATGATCGCCGTTCTCCCACCTCTTCATTCTATCGCAGTTCGGACTACACTCGTTGCAGACGAGGTTGGATTACCGTTTTCTTCTTCTTCTTCACATCTTGCTCCTCTACTAGGTCCGCCTCCTCTCTCTCCTGCTCCTTTAGTCACCCACACCCTTCAACTTCCGTTCCTTTTCCCAATACATCGTCCCTTAGGCTTTCTCTCCCTTAATGCCTCTTTCTCATCGTTCACCTAGTCTTCCTTTCTTACCTCTTCGAGTGTTCGCCGTTTCCCCACTAACCCCTTCACGCCCCCCGCTCCTGCCATTGTATATTATCTTTCACGTCTCTTTCTCTCTCCCTTCCCGCTCTTTTTCTGTTTATGTGGCTATTCTATTACCTCCTCTTTTGCAAGACTTTTCTTGGTCGAAATTGCTTATATGCCCCCCCCCCCCCCTGCTCCCCAACAGGACACGGGAATAGGAACGTAATGTAGGTGACATTGCTGTAAATTCCAGGCAGGGTAAATATTTCCGTGTCCTAATACGTATCGCAACCCTACCGTTAACCCCAATTTCCCTGGAATTTAGCGCAAAGCAACCTATATTACGAGCTGTCCCTGCTTCCATATCCCGTTGGGGGGGAAGGGTATATAATCAATAACCGCCGTTTCCTTACACATAAGCCATTCGTTGGCTCTTGCATATGATCTTTTGCCTCTTATGCCTGCGTCTCCGTCACTATCCTTTTACAAATTATATGGCCTATGATATGCATGTATACAGAGGCTTATGCGAGGTGATATCAAAAACATCAGGCGGGAGGCCGCATGACTGTCTCTCCGTCACTTTGATGCTAGTTTCAGCCGGCCGGGGTATGAACCCGGTTCCGTACGCTGTAGGTCCATATGTTAAACTACTTGAGTCCCGGGCTCAAGCTCTATGGGCTGTCATGTGAAACATTCAGTCACACCCCTCCCGATCAAGTTTATGTCGTTTTTTCTCCCCCATCTGGCCGCAAATGACGAATCACTTGCGCAACTCTTTAAAGCTGCTCTTCAATATGAAAGACAAGCTCTAACTGAATAGAGGTTTCTCTCATGTTATGCATAATAGCACACTGTTTTTCGGCGAAGGGTCTCCTCAATCGCCTGCTCTAATAACGCCTTTGGGCAAATCACTACTTAAACCGTTGATACTTTTCTAATTGTTTCTTGCTCCTTATTGAGTGCAAGTCGCTATGCGACCACCTGTGTGGACCCTGAATCTTGGGCTCCAAAGTAAACGCGTCAGCTTGCAATTAAGATTGATTGTTGAACCCCAAATGTATGTTATCCTGTATATTCTCTATCTCAGTCGACAGAACCTGAATCCGGCAGCTCAGATGGTAGGGGCTTTTAACTTCGAACTGTTACATGCCCAGGATTCAAACCTCATGTTTGCCAGTCTCTAGAACCAGAGTTGGCCTATTAAGGGCACCAAATAAGCTAGTAGCTGTCATCCAAGTCTTCCTGTCATTTGTCGGTGACATTTTTGGGTCAATTATTTACATAATATTTGATAAATTCAGCACATCAATGTTACCATAGGCTTCAGTGTATACTCGTCATTAAATTAAAGAAAAAAACCCCTATTTGGATATACACGAAAGTTCTGCAATCAACTTATACTTGCAATGCTTGTGCTCGCTTATAGTCCGTACCTCCTCCTCCCAAGATCTCCGTTTCATCCACTCTTTTGTTTTCCAGTCTATGATGATCGCCGCCCTAACGGTGGTCGAGGTTATTACGGCCGCTCCGATCGATACGGTGCGGATTACGCTGGTCGGGCGCCATCTCCGCGACGTTATGAGCGTTCAAGAGATCGACGCTAATGTGTACCGGTTCTCAGCCTGTCCTGTTTGTTTATGTACATGTTTTGAGTCCTTGCCACCCCCCCCCCAACCCTCACCTCACTTATCTTGACACAATCTGCTTTTCGTCTTTGGCGACTGAGATGTCCTCACGTCCCCCTCCCCTCCCCATCGCTTTAAGAAATAAATTAGGTCGCATCTTGTTGCCTTCCGTGCTCAAAACTTTCCTACAAGACATCCCTTTTCATAAAGCCGTCGTTTTTATGCAGTTTGGAGTCTTTGACCGGACGCGTTTTTTGTCGTTATCTGTTAATAAATGGTATTCCGAACGTCGAGGTAAATGTAGTCCCTTAAATCGAATGACACGACTCAATGACTCATCTTTCGAACTCCACAAGGACCACTATTGACTTGAGGTAATTGTAGTAGTAGTAGTAGTAGTAGTAGTAGTAGTAGTAGTAGTAGTAGTAGTAGTAGTAGTAGTAGTAGTAGTAGTAGTAGTAGTAGTAGTAGTAGTAGTAGCAGTAGCAGCAGTAGTAGTAGTAGTAGTAGTAGTAGTAGTAGTAGTAGTAGTAGTAGTAGTAGTAGTAGTAGTAGTAGTAGTAGTAGTAGTAGTAGTAGTAGTAGTAGTAGTAGTAGTAGTAGTAGTAGTAGTAGTAGTAACTTTTTGTTAGATTAGATTATAATGAGAGAAATTTTGTAAGGCATCGACCTCTCTCTCTCTCTTTGTGCAATGACCTCAGATCAGGCTAATAAGACTGTAAATATGCTTGTCGCAGAAGTTAATAAGACACTTATTTGTAGTCGTTAGAAGTCACACGCGTGCCCTCCTCAACCGGCGCTTACTGTACAACTGTGACCATACTTGACCCAGATGGCTTCGAAGATGTTGCAGATTGCTCCTTTTCACGCCCAACGATCTGCGACAACGAACCGGCCTGAACAACTGCCGTGCCTTCGGTAGGAGTTGCCACAAACTTGGCTCTGAGTCTCCAGGACTTGTTCATTTTGCCAGTCGGTAATCTTCGGAATCCTGACTTTTAAGACGGCGCGATGATTGCTCGAAGTGCATCTTCTTTATTATTGCTCAGCGGAGGGTTCGTATACGATAAGTCGTCTGCAGTAGCGAGATTGAATCAAGCGGACTGAATATTGGCTGTAGCTCCCCTCCTCCAACGTATTCTGTTTTTTTGGTCTCGTTTAGATTTGACATGCCAGCACCTCCCATTTCGAGAGCCCAGGTAATGGATGTAAGCACCGATATTTGTTTGTGCCACCATCTTCCTGTAGCCGCCTTACTTGACAAGCTAAACCGTGTGGGCGTCACTAATGGACTGTCACCCCTGTGACATTTTTTTCCCGTCAGACACCTGAAATCCGGATGGCTCGACCACGCGTTGTGGTACGTGCAGCCGAGGAAGACAGTGTAGGTGCGCAGTCGGCAACTTGGTCCATTTTTATCCACTGTCCTCTCGCTAATAGCACCAAACAAGAACCTGAACTATAGTTAGGTGACTGACTACACTGTACAACTCGTCCTAATCACCAAAATGATCTGTGTTGTGGACGACGGGCGAAATACCTGTTGTCAGCTTTTCTACTGAGCCCATCCACATTATGTGCTTTTCTGTCCGACGTGGTAGGCGCGATCTGCTTGCTATCTTGTTACTGGCATAAACTGGAGTCTGGTGGTTGCATATAATGCAAGTTAGGAATGGCTGCAGGTCTTATTTAGCTTTTGAAATGAGCACATTTGGCCTCAAGCAGTTGGACCCGTGACTCATCCATAGAATTAAATCAATCGTCTCCGAGGAGGGCATGGTATCCCTATAGAGCAAGTACGGCGCAGAACTGTTGATGACGAAAGCAATGGAGACCGGAGTGGCTAGTTCTGAAGTAGCTTCCATCACCAGACAGGAGGATCTAGGATTGATTCTAGGTCTGTTAGTCGTCGAGTATCTGATTCAAGTGCCCTATCACTGTTGTCGACTGTGGAGGCACGACTTTTGCGGTTGCCTGAGAATGAATGAGGTATTTGCTGATCACGCGCAACCCAGTGGGTTTTTTTCACGAGGCCGAAAAGATGTTCCTTCAAAAAGCTGACATTCTGATGTGACTGGATTAGCTTGGGATTTTGCTCCAAGTTAACAAATATTGAAATTCCACTTAGGTAGTCATTCGTATCTGGAAGGCATTTTCAAATTTTGGTGAACATTGCATAGGATTGATCACTGGCTTTATGAATACACGGCTGTGAAAACAACCGGTCCTCTGCGTCCTTTATACTCACTGACCAAGTGATGAGACAAAATCGCTCGATACGTGGAATCTAGCCCTTCCTTGAGACTGTATAGAGGTGGGCCTGGGAGAATGACATGAAGGCGGACTTCTCTGAGAGCTCTGGTCCTACGGCTTATGTATTTGATGAGCAAACGTGCGCTTGAATTGGCCTTCGATACAGCCTGGGGTGCAGTTATCTTGCAGCATGGAACCAGCACTATTTTCACCAGCCTAGGTTAATAGTTCATCCTTCGTAACCAACCCTGGTCTTCATAAAATTTCCTAAACTGAGTATTTGTGTGATCAGTGATACGTATATCGTGGGTGCATAACATGCCGTCAGTGTGCGTTGATATTTGCGGAAGTTTGGAGTGTTGCTGCCGATCAGCAAACCGTCACTCTGGGTAGATGGAAGCGTGGCGGTGGTATTGATCGAAGGGGCAGGATAATTGGGTGCAAGTTGCGTGAATCTTGATCTCATTACCCCGCTATATCGTGTTCTCCATGTTTGGACTACAGACAACGAGCCCGTGGTTCAATGGTTAGAGCGTTGGACTTCGGATCAACAGGTCGCGGGTTCGAGCCTCGGGTGGTGCATCACCTGGGGTTGGGTATGACTGGTTGATTATGGCTAATGAACCAGAAATGGCCATTCCAATCTCCCTTGTCTTTGTCGCAATGTTCATCTACCTTTACCACAACTAGCCGCTGTGCGCCTGCTGGCGGGGCTCGAGAGTGAGTGCCAAAGCAGAACGGGACGAGTGAGTTCCGGTAGCGACCGGTGAGCGTTCATCAAAGACTGCAGAATCCATTGGGTTAGATGGGCTGGTCTGATTTTCTCATTCTTGAGTTCTGGTCAAATTTAAGTAGCCTCCTTAATTGGAGTGTTGTTAACTGGGGTGACTGAATTGGATGGGGTGGTCGTAATAGTTTATTTGAGGTTTCCAATCAGGACAATCCTCGTTTTTAATTAGCCTTCACAGTACCGGCACGGGTAGCGATATTCCTCCGGACGGTTTCCACTTTTAAGTAGTCTTCAGTTGGGTTTGCTCTTCTGCGTAAGAGGTCCAAGCAAAGTGTGCGTTAACTATCTTGGCGCGCTGGACATCGGTGTGAGGATACTTAGCTGCCTCGTCCAGTCATATGGCAGATAGGCTTTGTTTTCTCTCCCCTATCTTCACACCCTGGCTCACATGGTCATGTCATCGTCCACTCACCTGTACCTAACTCCGCTTCCTGAGTGGTCCGCGCTTAATCTTCACTGACCACTGGTCAGTCCGCCTGTGAGACACGCACGCGCGTTACTTTCGCACAATCCGCCGTTTACTGACCAATAGATTGTGATGGTGAGAAATTGCGGCTACGACGACAGGAAAGCCTACTTTTCTACTTCACCTTCCTCCACCCGTCACTCAATCCCCACATTCTAATAACGAACAGTTGCAGATGACTGTGGCTTACCACCTCACGAACTCCCACGTGTGGGGCGGCTGCCCTTGAAAGTACTCTTCTCCTACGGGAGTATTTTGTGAACATGACTAGACATGTCTGTGGGAATCTTCGTAATTATGTAGTTCGGCCTCGTATCGCACTTGATGGAGGTGTGTGGAGAATACTTGTCCCACCGTAAACAGCAACTAACTCTGTAAATCAGTCTCCAATTTGAGGTATTGCCAGCATTATTTAAGTCTCGTAGCCCCGAGTCCTCGTCTGCGCCGAATTTGACGCCACTCCTTCGTGTCAAAAAGGCGCTTTTACCATCCCCTTTCTCCTAAGTAAATGCGGATACGCCTGGTCCTTACCTCTTCTGAAAAGCATGGTATGTCCAGTTTTTGGTGCGGACCACCAATCGTACAGGCGCGATAGACGTTCCTGGGATTTTTAGGAGATCGGGACCAAGGTCGGTGTTCAGCTCTTACGCTGTTCGAGACTACTTTTGTATAATTGGAACTAACTGAATGTGGGTGGCCAAGAAGAACTGACAAGAATACAGGACCGGAATGTCAGGGCTAAGAGTGACATTTTCTACAACGCCTTCCTTCGTAGTAGCACTGTTATTACAAAGTAAAGGTTTTGATCTGCATAATCAGTGCCGAACTAACAGCGCAAATAGGACACCAAGAGGTCCCAAAACGTCCAGCAGCATCTTCCTTCTACCTGCTCGCGCTGGGAACGCAGGTTTACGGCCTGTATCGTCGTAGCTGAAGCCACCAGAGCACCTACGTCGGGCTGACTCTGTCTCTCGGGCCGTTTTCAACATCAGAGTTCAGAGCACTTCAATCCAAAAAGGTGCGTGACCACATTCCACCAGTTGACCGAACAGTGACGTGCCTGCCCCCACGATTCTTGTGTCCTTAATGCGGACTTCAGTGGATTGCGTGTTTAGTGTAAAGGCTACGAAGCAACTTCCAACTGCCACTGTTTCATTCAAACGAGTACCAGACCTTCATTTCTGAGATTCCTCTCCCAGTTTAGTGTCTATCTAGCCTGCATCTACCTAAAGCTATTGTTTAATAACAATTCACGGTAAAAGCATCCAAGCCTACATCCAATCCGAATGCAAATATAAGACGAGGACTTACTTGGTCGAACAACCATGGATACGCCGTAATACCGGTCACCGCAGAACCCCTTGTCCAGACCATGAACACAATTTAATAAGTGTGGCTGGCGGCTGCTGTGCGCACACTTCCATTGCCTTTTAAGCCTCTGACATATGGAATTCACGTTGCCTGTGTTTTGTTGTGAATATGCATTCGCATAGAAATGGACGAATTTGTTGCCAACAATCGTACCTAAAGTTCCCCAGTGCTCCCATAGGCTCTCTTTTAAGCTGCTCGGTTCTTTTGGCTGTAAAGCACTTGATTTTAAATCCTAAGCATTTCTCATTCGTAAATTATTTCTTTTATTTATAATTAGGAACCGAAGTACAGGAAACTCCATTCATCTCAGTAATGCTTTGCTATTGACAGTCCAACCGTCTTTTTCGATGAGGTCCATCGTTTGCCCCACAGCAAGGACGGTGGCTTGCGCATGCATTAGATTATATTGAAAGCGAACTTTCTCAGCATCTACCGTATTCTCTCCTCCTTCCGCACTCGGGCCCGGCATCATGGCCAAGTCAAGAAGACCGGAGCCGCGCCTAAGTTTGCTGCCCTCCCTGACTCGGATCGCACGGGGTTGGAGTGCCATAAAGGCCACATTAAAAAGGAGCCATTACAGTCTGACTCTTAATCCACCAGTCGGCCACTCCACACAAACTCGCACTGAACTGACTGCGAGGTCCGAGTTCAATACAGCTACAACCTATAGGCTATCAGTCGAAAACCGATATAGAATTTTCTGAGGTGGCTTTGGCGCGACGCACAAGGCAGTTCGGGGAAGACGCGCCAGCTTGTTGGTCTTACTGGGAGTTGTAGAGATAATGGAGGGCCCTTCTATAAAGGTAAGGTACGAACTAAGCAGGCTCTCGGGTTTGACACAGACATTTGTGGGACATGCGAAGGAATTGCTTTCAGTCATGTTTGGGAACTGATATGGCAAATCAGTTGACCATTACAAGAAAACAAGCCATAACGGTATTGTGGTGTGTCACGTGTTACCCAACACCACGCAAGGCTTCATTCGCTTTCTAGTACAATCCCGAAGTTATGAGCAGGTGTGCTGGGAATCCTGCTTTAAATGGAGGAAATGCGTGAAACCGCCTTTCAACCAAACCGTCATCTGCGGACAGCACCCGACTATATATGACTTAACCGACTTCTTGGCTACAGGAACGCTCTACAGTCTTCACAGTCAAGTTGGGTTTAGTAAAGCCTAATGCTAGCGAAAAGAGCGATTTCCCTATCCAACAGCAATGCATTTTACCAGATCAACGCGGTAGTGCGGATTCGTATCAAAGAGCAACACAAACGGTAGGCGTGTACGCTAAGTTTTCTCTAGTATGAAGTGAGTTTAATTAAAATTTATTTGGGGTTCAGTGTAGTCAGTTTTTGCTTTCGGTTGGTGCCTGACCACTGTCTTTATTGGGCTGTTGAGCAGGCCAAAAACGGAGAGGTCAACAGCTCGCTTCATATTCTCTTCTGTCGAGGTGATTAGCGCGCAGTCATCCAAGAGGCGGTGGAAAATGGCCTTGTAGGTCCTCGGGGATGTTTTCAGGCGATGCATGTTGAACAGTTTTTTTCCGGGGATTCGGTAATCGATGTCGATCCCTAATCGCTCCTCCCGATAGTCGTTCTTCAGCACAGCAGATTTCAGGTTGTTGACTAGGGTGAGAGTGACTACGCAGCACTACTTCAGCCGTTAGTTACCACGGATGCTTCAGAGATTGCCGCGTTGTCCGTGACACGCTCCATCATCTCACCACCCCAAATGTGTTAACCGTTCCGGCATTCGGATTTTAGCCTGATTCTCCAGAGTCCACCACGACTGACGGTGTAGAAGGCTTTCATCAGGTCCACTTAAGTGATGTTGAGATAGATTATATTTTCATGGCAATTTTCCTGTGGTTATCGGGCCGTGAAGATCATGCCAGTGCTTCTCTGGTGTGTGTCGAATGCTCACTGTGTTACAGGAAGTATTTCCTGCTCCAGCTGCATGTTCAGGCAGCAGAACAAATATTTTTCCTGTGATGTTGGGCCGAGTGATGCCTCCGTGGGGATCCCAGTGCTGCCAGATCCCATTGAGTTTGTGTGTATCATCCTTGAAGCCTATGTGGAATATGTTCTTATAGCCACATCTACTGGCACAGGAAAATAAGCTCATCTATGACCTGTTGGTTCTCGAATTTGTCGTTTTTGACTGGAATTGCTTATGCATCCAATGTTTGTTTTTTTCACAGGACAGCTCTTTTTTCATCCAAATGTCTCTGGGGGGATGGATGATCGAGCTTGGCGTTAATGACCGCTCGCGGAAGTGGTTTGATGGTTTCTTCGCAAACTATGGGCAGGCGGTTGAAAACTTTCTGAAGTGAGCGGCTCAGACTTCGTGGATCTGGGAATTTTTGGTCAGTAGCATGGCAGCACGATTCCGATAGATGGCTAACTGTGAAACGCTTTGACGGTCTGAATGGCCCTCGATTTCCTGAGCTTTGTTGTACACTGAGTCATTCTGCATCCCCCTCTTGCTCTGCTATGCTAGGTTTCGTTCTCGAAAGTGTGCGATTTTGTTGGCGTTGCTGCTTTTGTTGATGTAGGTCCTGTGTAGACTGTTTCTTGGTGAGAGGATTGCAGACCTCAGCGCCTTCGTCAGCTCATCAGTCCTGGTGTTGCCAACTTGCACGAAAACGGCTTTTGTAGCAGTATACTGCATCCGATAGTTTCCTCCAGTGGGTATTGATCGTGGAATTCTTCGTCACAAAGCTTGCATTTGTTCCAGCTTAGAATTCATGCAACTGCTAAAAGCAATCGGGCTTCAGCTGCATTTACTTCACCTGATGACGCCTATGGAGTTGGAGTTGCCATCGCACGTTCGAGGTACCAAGAATGTGGTCCCTCCAACAGGCTGTACCACACATCACCCCAGTTATTGGCACGTCACATTCACCCGGCCTGCGGACGAGGACATAGGCTATCAAGTGCCAGCGACGCAATCCACGTCGTCTTCCTCCGGATCAGGAAGCGAAAGAAGGTGCTGATCAGGAAAAGAGTGTGTTCTATAGAGACCTACAAGAGGAGAAGCGAATGCTGTTGCAGATGCCAGCCTTGTGAGGACCAACTAACCCGCCCCAGTTAGCGTGGTTTGTGCCAGTGCGGGCGTTGAAGTCACCGAGGTCAACCAGTTTGTCAATCTTCGGCACAGTAGCTAGAACGGCGTGGGATCGAATCTGGGCATCGGGGTGTGTGGTTGGGGAGGGGGGGGGGGGGGGTTAGCGCCGACGATGGTGTCGAATTTCTGCCTTCGGAACGACAGGTTCAGGATCACGAAAACGGTCGTTGATTTCCTGCGGGAGGCAGGAGAGCCGTTTTACGCCATCGGTCCCATTGATAAAAGCGACTTCGGCTTCTCTTCGCTCTGGCTTTGGACTCCCACTTAAGAATGTTCACCCGGCACCCACCCCGCCCGTGTTCGTAGAAGTGGTTCATGGGACAGCAGATGAGAACTGGGTGCTGGGGCGGGGCGGAGTAGAAGTATCCACCAGGTTCACCGATTCTTTCGGCGGGCACCATCACCATGGTGTTTATCAGTACTGACTACTACTGTAGGCATACCTGTGCTAACCGGCTCGGGTGTTGTTACGTATAGGACACCTTCATTCCTGACAGTTGCCAGCAGTTTATCTGCGGAACGATATCTCCGTCGGTGTAAAGTACTGCAACCTCCATCCAACTGCATTGAAGGATCTGGAGTGACCGTACAGCTGCAACGGTCACGTCACCTCGTACATCACAGTTTGCAACTCACTCAGGTGGTCGCATGACAACTAGTAACAAATGACAGGGGGGAATTACTGGCAAAAACCCTGACCGAACCACTTTCAGTAAAAACTCGGTTACACCAATGCCCAGGGTGATGCTATCGGCAGCTCGAACTTCGCAAGCAATGATGGCCGCCGCATGCCCCAAGGGGAAGACGCAGCACCGGTGACTTTCGCATGAATGTACCGACGTTCTAAGTATATACCGCATTATCTCCATCTCTCTCTCTCTCTCTCTCGCGCGCTCTCTCTCTCTCTCTTTTTCCTCACCAACCTTCCTCTGATGGAAAGATAATTTCAAGAAGATCTGCGGTAACTGCGGCTTGACAAAACCAAAAAGTCCGTATAGACTGGCCGCATACTACGTTTCCACGTTACACGTGACAGTTTGACTGTCGTATCCAACGAGGTCCATCGTGTGCTTCACAACAGACGGGAGGCATGTGCGGTGAGTTGTGCGTGAATTAGATTAATGTGAAAGTAGACTTGCGCTGCATCTACTGCACTCTTCTCCCACTCCACCTGGGCCTGGTGTCCTGGGCAAGTCAAGAATACGGGGGGCTGGGGAGGGCGCAGGAGGCTGGCGTGACCGGAACCGCCCTGGGCGGGCCGCTACGATCGGCTCGGGTCCGATGGAGTGGGAGTGCCACAAAGGCTATATTATGAAGGAACCATTTCAGCCTGGCGGTCAGCCCTCAAGCCATTCCAAAATACTCACCATGAGGACCAGGTTGGCCGTATTCGCTGACTGAAGACAGCTAATAGGCTAGACGTGCCTGTTGTAGTAATAATGTGTGTTTGTAGGCACCATGCCGCATCTACGTATTGCTGGCCTTCATGTTAGCGCCCGTAAACTGTGAGTTTCAAGTCCAAATGAAAATAAAAACCTTTTCCCGCTTTCAATTATGACAGATTGTTCCAAGTCACGCCTATACGATGAAATACCTATAAAAAGTTCATGCTAAAACAATGAGCTATTTCGGGGGTGTATAGGCCCATAAAAATTAGGGTTGGACATGGGGAGAAGTACTCCCGTATCACGGGTGGCCTTACGCTAAAAGTCGTAGATTATCTATTTGCGTGTCATACTTCTCCCTCTAAACGTAACCCCAACGCCAGCCTTGCCATATTCCTAAGCCCCCTCTCTCTCCTGGAATTTAGTGCAAGGCCACCTGTTATAAAAGAGGTGCCAATTTTCATGTTCTACAAAAATTTAAATACTTTCCAGGAATTCTATATAATTAGACAAACACCCGGTAGATGTTAACCGACCCCTCAATAGAAGGAAAAATGAAGTTTTTTACTTTACAACCCATGGTTTTTAATATAACACTCGACGAACACACTTACTTGTCGTCAGTTTTGAATTTCCTAAAGAAACCGCACTGGAAAGCAGACAATGTGAAGTTTTTTTTCTTTTTTTCCATCCCCTCGAAAGTTTGGGAAAGCATCCAAAAGAAGGCGTTCATGGGAATTGAGGACCCTCTGTTAGGTTAGCAGTGGGTGTTCCGTACGCCCAGAAGGTACAGATAATGGCACGACCATCATTGAATGCTAACTGTGAAATAAGCAGGTTCCCGGGTTGACAATTAAACAGTCACGGATCATGCAGCCGTAATGTCCTCATAAATGATTGAGTGCGGGCCTGGCGAATTATCCAAATTCAAGAAGACCACAATTCAGGACGGTATTGCGGCACTGTGGCTGCTACCCACAACGAAATAACGATCCACCCGCTATCATCTGGCACATTTCTGGTGTCTTCAAATGTTATACGGAGACACTGATCCAGGAACTACAGGAACCCATCTCTCAATTAAGCCTCCAGGAGCAGCATCCGTCTGACGAGCTCCGTCAACAATGGATCCTAAAATATTTTAGGATCTTGCTGTCCCTGGTTGAACTTGACGAAAGGCCGCCTTGCTGAAAGAAACAATTTTCTACCCATAAATATGAGTAACGCTCAAAGAAAGCCACGTATAGAAATGGTTTCCTACCCAACCACGGGGCACGTCATATTTGGCCAATGCACTGCGGACGTTGCTCCAATGGGTTGGGAGGTTCCCTAAAGACTACTTCGAGAGGCCATATTCATTGAGGAGCTCATCAAGTGGGCGTCCCCTCCCATCCAAAATAAAGCAAGTTTTTTGCACGCCAGGTTGCAGCCAATAACTGTGTTATCTTTATTCATGCGAACAAACAGGCTGCTATGACCCTCTTCTACGGCCCTTACCAACGAATACTAAGAGTATGGGAACGGTCATTTCTGTCGTCATCAACCAGCCACATACCCCAGTCGCAGGCCGAGAGAACATGTGATTTAGGCGCCTGCTTGAGTTGGCTACTCTACCGACGGTTCGACCGTGGCGCGTGACGGCATCCACTATGTATTATCCCCCGGAGTGATCGCAGCACTCGTGAATTTAGCGGAATTAGTTCATACCGAGGCAAGCTTGCACAGCATCTACTACACCCGCTCCCCCCAGCAACCCTGATCCCATGTCAAAAACATGGCAAGACGACCAGAAGTGGCTGTGAGTGTGGGTTGACAAACCCAAAGAGCCTCACACGTGATCTTGTCCCCCACTACATACGCCAGTCTCACATCATGCGTAAGTGAGAGTGCCATGGTTTGACGGTCTCTTTGCCAGGCTTAGTACTTTTTTAGTAAGGCAGGCGTGTCGTTCACCAAGGGAAAATTGGCCATCACCTGAAAGTGAAGGACATCATTTTACGAAAATGATTTTGGACTGACTTGTTTGACGCCTTTGGAGTGAACGAATGTACTCGCTGGATTGAAAATGGATAAATTATGGGTTCCCGGAGTAACATTATAATGCCCCCGCTCGTGCTCAGTAAACTTGCTATTGGTAGGGATGCCTTGTATGGCTGCCTAAACAGGGCAAGGGTAAAGGAACCACCCCGTCCGCTTAAAGTAGGTGTCCTCATAATGACCCCCAACCACCCAAGTCTGATCTTAATCTTAAACCTAACCTTAAACTTAACACTAATCCTCACCTTAATCCTAAACATATTTTCCCCGGAATTTTTCGTAAAGCCGTGGGTATCGCGGGTAGTTCCTATTCCCATGTCCTGTCTAGGTGGCCATACAAAGCATCCTTACCCTATTATATATGCAGCTGACTTCGAAGCCAGTGCATTCTTATAAGCTGCTGCTGTTTAACTCGTGAAATGGCTAATCAAAAAGTAAATGTTCCCCTCTATGTTCAAAATTTTGAGCTGGCTCGGGCTGTGTTCGAGCAGGCTACCATTTGTAACCAGTATCATGGCATCACATTTACAGAAGCTAGCGGGAGACGAGCATGAGCTTTCATGGATGCCCCTGGCCGTGGAAGGAGAAACTACTCCTCCTTAGGGGAGTCGCTTTGCAGTGATGACGCCGGCCTGTTGCTTCAAATAACTGTTGACAACTTGGTTGAGGGGCCGTATTGAGAGGAGGGGAGAGAAAGTAACACACGCACACTCCTTTTAGCAAACGGAGCTCATTGGGTGGTCCCGAAGAGACTGTCGTGTTTGGAGTCTGGCAGACGGGGGCCTGAAGAGGCACTAGGACGTCACTTTCAATTATTCTCTCCCCCCCCCACCTACTGTGGGTCTGAACCCTTCTCAGCTTCTGTATTTAACCGATGTCATTCTTTCTCAGCCTGTTTCTTTTCACTTCCTCTCCGTTTCCGTTGTTATCCTGTTGCCCTGTCCAGTCTCCGGCTGCTTCCTATAATCTGCTCTAGCTAGACTTTGCTGTGTAGAAAGGCGCGCTTCGATCGGGAAACAAGACATGCTCGTTCCGTTGTACCCTGGGGTTCAATGTAGAGCCCTCGCAGGCGGTCGCAAATGCAGATAAGAGGGCCACCAACAAAGACAAGGGAGACTCAGATGGTCATTTATAACTTATTTGCAATTGCCAGCAAGCCAACCGTACCCAACCTCAGGTTTCGCGGGAACTTAAGGTCTAAACCGTGTTCTTTGATTATCGAACGTTAGGAAGTCCATCGCTTTAACCATCGAGCCACGAGCCCATTGTCCTGTTGGCTGTGATGGGAATCTTAACTTGGATTGGAAGTGCGGGTTCGAGCTTCAGGTACGACAAACCTGGGCTTGGGTAAGGCCGATTGAGGATGACTACTAATCCAGAAATAACTATCCCGATCCCCTTTTTCTTTGTCGGTAACCACTTTACCTGTTTTTCTTACTTTTTATCCTTCTAGTTTTAAGTTCAAAAAGCGTTTTTGGAACACACGCTTTGCCGATAGCAGCCAGCAGTAGAGTGAATTGCCATACTACAAGGAACTTGTGATTTTCACAAAAATGTCCTCTTTTCATCAATTAAAATGAGTTAAGTCATACTCTGCATAAAAGAATACTCACTTGACTGATGACGGTGAGTATATAAATTACTTTTCATTGGCAACGCGTTACCGCCCCTTTGCGTCCTTTAAACTACCCCAGCCCTATTGCCACCGTTCATATATTGCACGCATAACTATCCATTGTTTTTGACAGGGGGGTCACACAAACATTCGTTGACGGTTAAGAGGGTCACACAAGCAGTCCTTGCCTAATTATTTCCTGATATACTCCAGCTTAACTGATAAGGTTAACAACGCCCGAGGTGTTTTCACTGACCGTTTGAAGTTCAGTTACAAAATTACATCCGTTTCGCTACCAACTGGAATTTCGCTTGTTTGTGCGTAGGAATACGTCTCTTGCTTATCTAAATGTGCTTGTCCGGGAGGCAGATGACCTCGTCCAGCTGAACGCCATGAACGCCTTGCTCGTAATGAGGTCTTGGATAGAACGCTAACTTCGAGGAGTTCGGCGTTTTTAGCCTCGGATAAAAGAGCGCTTTCGCAGAGTGATATTTACTTTGCAGGTTCTCTTATCATGAACTGGTCTGCTTGTCACGTCCGCCTGACCCATGGTAGATGGGCGCTTAGAGATCGATTACGGAACTCGCTCGTCCCGTTGTGAATTGGGGCTCTCTATCTCGAGCCCCACCAGCAGCCGCTCAGCGGCTAGTTTATTATAGGCAACACCTGGGACTCCAAACCGTGAGCCGGTAGTCAGAAGTCCAACGCTCTAATCACTGTTGTCAGATGACGGTTAAGAAGCCAGAACTTGCCATTCCAATCTCCTGTGTGTTTGTCAGTAATGTCTTGCAGAGGGCTTACTAAGCTCCATTTGTCTTCTTTCTGCATACTTTGCCCATCTCCTCTGCAAAAGCATTATCGTGGAAGGAGGCTTCAGCGACTTAGTTACAACAAAGAGCTAGGTTGGTCCCATTGTACTCTGAAGCTCTATTCGAGAGTCCTATTAACCAGCCGTAGGGGACAAATAATCATGCAAAAGACTGGCTGACGATGGCTAAAAGTCAGACGAAATCAACCCAGCCCCAATGTCCTCGCTTGCATTACTCTTGCATATAACAGCCTAATCGCCAGAAACGAGACACGATTCACTTATTCTCCACTGCATGGGGAGGCCCACAGGTCACGTGTGAATTTATTCATAATGGAACTAACTTGCATCGCATCTGGCTCACCCTCTCTTTTCACATACTTGGAAATTATTTGACAAGATAAAACACTATCGCCGGAAAGTGTCGCAATGTAGTAACTGTCAAAATCAAAAAATCACGTTTACGCGTGTCACACACACCACCAGTTTCCCACTTCATGTGCCAGACTTTCATAAGAGCGGCTCGGATCTCACATCAATGAGTGTACTCTAGAGACCACGTTAAGAATGAATCATTGTAGCCTGACTCCCAGTGCTGCAGTAACTCCAAAAAGAGTTGACTGCCTACCTCAACAAATGTCAAACAACATTCTGAAATGTGTTTTGAATATTTATCATCGTGTAGCCTAATTCTTAGATATTTCCTTTATGTCAGGATACCGGTTTTTGAACGAGCCGCTTTCTAGTCGCGTGTATTACAACACTACGTAAAACTGACTGAATAAATAGCATGAATATGTCTCCTTGATTGTCGAAATTTTTCATAAATTCAAATATATTTCATAGATAATATACACTTTAATATCGTTTAGTGCGCTCATCTGGTAACAACTTACGTCTTCAAATTGTTGAATTGAAGAAAGGGTATCGTTCGGTTTTACAAAACATTTCCAATCGCCGAAAATGGTGAACCCAAACCGGCGTTACACATGCATTTAGGGTTCCAAATTACATTCAGTATACTTTCCGTCTAAGAAAAATCATCTAGGTCTCTACGCTATGAGGAAGAGGTCACATAATGCTCATGCAATTTTGCCAAGGATGTAGAGCATTCTGTATAGTTTATATGCAACATTGATAAATGGGCAGGTACGATGCTTTATAAATAGACATTTCGTGGCATTAAAAGTCTTATAATTATCAACTTTTTAAAACCACAGAACACATTTTCTTCACGTATAAATTTCGCAGAAGTGTTTTGCCACCAAATGAATACAATAAAGAGCCCGTTTACGCGTACCACACATGACCTGGTCCCCACTAAATGTATCCGGCTACGTCAAGGTGCAGACGTCACATGCAAATGAGACATGCAGTAACTGAGATGCGAAATTTCGCGCGAAACAATGGTGATGACCAAATGAACTGCATGCCTGCTGCGGGAGAGAGGCATGAGTTTACGCGGGTTACGCGTGTGCACGCGTGTGGCTTGGATGAATTTCAAGTGTATGGATGGGTGTGTGTTTGGGTGGATCCGACGAAGTATTATGATGGGGTTTTATCTGCACTTTTTCATCGAAGATTTTCATGAAAGCACCCATGGCCGAATGCCCTGGAGCAGTGTGGACAGGAAAGACAGGGGGTAGGGTTATATGTCAATGCTCCTGGCAGGACTTGGTGCGACGGTCTCGCAAGTGACCGAAAATACTCTTGCAGTGGCAATACGGACTGGTGATACTGAGCTGATGATGATGGTGACGTTTTTAGAGTTGATATCGCTGTTGGAATATACATTTTTAGGTGAAGGAGGTGGGTTAGTTGTGGTGACACCGTGCCAAATCCCAATGGCGTGTATGCCGTGTCGGAATTTCCCTGGGGCAGTGTTTGCAGGTGGGGCCTGCGTGACGAGTGTATGTTGGGACAATGGGTTGCCGATCTCAGTGTGGTGGAATCCCAAGCGGTCGATCAGGCCGATGCGTGAGTTGATGGTGCGATCGCAGTGAGTACTGGTTGGAAATGAGCCCACATTGGTCGAAACAATGGTGTTTACTTTTTGCAGGATGGTGCAAGCATCCACACTGGTGATGCTAGTGGAGGCTGTAGGGGCGGCGAGGGGCGAGAGGCGGGTGCGTTTTGTTGCCATCGTGCAGATTTCGAATGAGACCGGTCTGTGCCCGGAATGTCTGATAACAATGTGGACAAGACGACAGGTTTTGGGTGCTTAAGTCAGTGGTCCTAAGAACAACGAAAATAAGAGGGAGGTGCTTCGTCATGTGAAAAACCCTAATCTGATCAATTAGCGTCTCATGTTACATATATGAAATTGACTGTCTATATCGCATATTGTTAGGTGCTTTTCAGAGCCAGATTCTCCGGAAATGAATACGAAGTCATTAGGGTTATTAGAGCTTCTGATTAGCCGTTCAGCATAAATTTGTTGCGGTTATATCGATCTCGCTTGTTCTGGCTCTCAGCCTTCTGAAGATAGTCTGAATCGGTTCAAACAGCTTATCCCTATGGCTACCCTGGATGTTATCTATTAAATCTAGGGATTTCATAGTGTGGGTTGTCTTCGTGTGAGCCATTTCTTAAATTTCTTCTCTGGAGAATAGTAAGAAAGAGGGCAGCATACAATTCTTCTGGCAAACTCTGCACCTCGTGAGATTGCTTTAAACATATTGCCGGAGTCACCAAGTATATTCTTCCCACAAACGATCAACGTGTTGTCCAGGTATCTCGAGGCTAATTCAAAGGTTCATTTGTGACTGAAGATGATCGATTCCAGCTGTTGTATAACTAAGGCACCACTTGAGGCCGGAAAATATGGTTCTCTAATCGGTTCGGCAGCTTACCCACCACATACTAAGCATTTTAAAACAAAAATTAACCAGTATTACAACGTATACAGGCTTATGATTCTAATTTTAAAGACGGTATTCTCTCTTAGCCCTGTTCGTGCGTTATTTCATTCAGTTATGGCAGAAATGACGCCGAAATGGGATGAAGGAAAGAAGTCTAATTTATCACTTTCTCCGCCGTCTGGTAAACGTTCATGGTGTTGGTTGCGACCGCCGGAACAGAAACATGTGAGCAAAGTTATCCACCTCTCCCCCTCCTCCATTGTCGCCCGCACCTTGTCTTCCCAAATGTCCACATTGCGTGCTGTAACCACACACACACACACACACATTCAGGCTGGCCCACCCGGGAGTTCAGGTCGAGAGCGGAGAGTGAAGGGGACTGAGAAGGTGAACATGTCAGTGTCGCCGACGTCTTATCTCTGCCGCCTCCGCTTTTATCGTTGCCCGCGTAGCACTGGTGGCGGAGATAATAGCTGTTTGGAATTCGAGTTGCGCAAAATGCGAAAACTGCTCATGACAATGTCATGCTCGGTGGGTGGGAAGAGACAGGACGGTAGTGAATGGGAGAACAGCCGGAAAAACCTCCTCTCACTTCTTCTCCTCCTCCCCCCGCTGCATGCTACAATAGTAATCACAACTTCAATGTTTGACCAGATAAGGTCCCTTCCGATGCTCATAAAGACCAACCATACGGTAAGGTTAGAATTCAAGAAAAAATTGAGTTGAACAATCTTTTGGTATGGGGTTATGGTAACAACTGTGTTGTCCGTTTAAAAGTACTAGTTTCATACCAAACAAAAACAGAGCAATGCAATATGGGGAACACGCCACTGATGAGAAATTAGGCTGAGCGACATACCGAAGAAATGGGAGGATAGCCGCATGTGGCTCCATGAAAGCCATATTACCACTTCAAAAAAACCCAATTTCTGCGAAGGACTGGATAGCTCTCTTCATAACCTTCTCAATGAAAGCCTGCACCGAGTTCCTTGTGTCTTAGATGGCCAAGGTTAATGCCAGCTTTGGGTTGTGTTTTTTTTTCATGAGCTATTGCTTGAGGGGAGAGCTCAGTCCACCTGTTAGCTTAACTGCTGAGTTTGCAGAGCATCGCTAGGTGTCGCACCGAGAAGCAGTCTTGAACGAAGTCCAGCTGCATCATACAGTGGATTGCCTATGTCAAGAAATTCAACCGAACTTTCGAAATATGCCTTTGATACGAAAAAAAAAATGTTATCATGCAGTTCAACTCAAGATGTCAGCTTTTGAACGCGCTTCCTTCCAGCAGCCTGAGAAAAACACACTCGGTAGGCGACGATTATTTAAGTAGTTTTCGTTTTTCCCAATGCTCTCCTAGGCCCTTATACGTTCAAATATATTTTATAGAAAACATGCTGAAAAACATCGTTTCTTTACTCATTTGGTAGCAAAACACGTCTTCTTAAAATTATATACTTAAAGAAAGTGTATTCTGCGGTTTATAAAAAAGTTTGTTATTAGTAGACTTTTAAGGCCGTGAAATATTCATTCATAAAGTATCATATCTGTCCATTTAGCAATGTTGATTAAAAGTATACAGCATGATCTCCGTCATTGCTGAAATTTCCTGAGCATTATGTGAGCATAGAGACCCGGATGATTTTTCTTAGGCGGAAAGTATACTGAATGTAGTTTGCATGCGTAACGACGGGTTGGGGTCAAAATTATTGGGCAATTGGAAATGTTTTGTAAAACTAAACGACGCCCTTTATTCAAGTATAAAGTTTAAAGTAAGACATATTTTGCTGCCAAATAAGTACGAGAAACGATATTTTTGTGTATTCTTTCCATAGAATATATTTGATTTGGTGAGGGTTTCTACAATCAATGAGCAAAGTTCATGTTACTCAATTAGCCGTTTTTACATGAGACAAGAAATCGTCTATAAGCATGATTTCATGTCTGGTGGCTGCGCAGTCACAGGTGGGCAGGAGCAGACTGGGGAGGGATGAAATCTAGTCAATCGACTACAAATTGTGATGCTCGTGAAACAGCAATCTGAGCGATTGTTGGTGACCCGCATGGACCGAAAGTTGCCACGACACCGTATGAATGAAATGTCAGGAAATACTATAACGGCATCCGCGGAAACCGATCTCCCGCTTCCGCGGCCACAGTCCATTGGTAAATGAAAAGATACGGCATGCTGGACTACGTCACCGCCACGGACCCTTGATATGGGCTATCTGATTGCCCCAACATGCCTTGACTCGGTTAGCCAATGGCGGATAGTGAAGAATCCTTATCAAGCGCAGGCGGATTTCGAGTGCCGGTCCAAACCGTCAATTGTGGGGTTTCAATTATCAAGATCCCGACAAAAACACTTCTTTTACCCATTGCCACGTCTGTTCAGGCGACTTCTTCGGTAAAGCACGCAGTCTGTCAGTCGCCATGTTGAAAGGAGCGAACAAACACTACTGACAGAGGGGCAGGGAACAGTTAATAATGGATTAGAATACGCATGGCTGCGGGGTCCAACGTTAACACCCAGCTAGGCGTGATCTACTGAGTACATAGACTTACTGGATATGGGAGAGGGCGCAGGTCCACGCACTGTTGTCCGCCCCAAACAAAGACAAAAGAAAAAAAAGGCAAGGGCGGCTCCGATCCCAGTTGAGTGGGAGTGCCATAGAGGCCATATTAAGAAGGAACCATTGCAGTTTGACGCTCAGACCGGGGCGCCGAATTATCCCGTCAGCATATAACCTTCCAAGCCATGGCTATTAGCGCAGGTGAAGGAGTGGAACATAGTGTGAGGTAGATGTATCGCAAGTCTAATCTCACTATAATCCAGCGCAAGTCACCGTCCCCGCACCACCATGCTGTGGAGCACACAATGAACCTCGTCGAACGCGACGTTATCAATGTCACATAGGTTTACGCCGGTGAGCTGACGGTTTCGGTTCAGCTTTCAGTTCCATTGATCCTGATTCCGTACAGTTGAAAACGTAGGTAGTTGGTGTGAGTGCAAAAATATTATCGGCATGGTCGGGCACTGCTATCGTTTCATCGCTGTCTGCGCTCTTATTCATAGAGGCTTCGCACACTCGATGAATAATCAGTCAAGCGTTCGATGAACATTCAGATCGTGATCAATTCTGCTTAATTGCGTCAGAGTGGATTCCTTAAAATGTTACACTTGCATTAGGATGCCGACTGACAGACCTGAACTGATCAGATCATATTGCTCTTCCAGCATACAGCTAAATGGGTCTACAGAAGATGGTGTGTGGACTGTACGAGCTCTGTATATCAGTTAATTTATATGAACAGGATGGAAAACACAAAATATCCTCTGACTACATTTCTAACTGCAAGTAAAGATAGTCAGCTTAAAGAAAAGTCACATTTAAATACTGCTTTGTAATTTCCTCCTCTACCTTAGTGGCAGTTCGACAGTCTTGTCCGACGGGTTCCACCATGTACCTCACAGCAAGGTGGCGCAGAAACAGCGACTAACGCGTGAAAATGAATTGTAGTAAGAGTAGAACTTCAATGCATCTACTGCATTATCTCCCCTTCCCCACCTGAGCCCGGAGTCATGACCAAATCAAGAAGACCGGAGGTAGAAGAGGGCGCAGATGGCTGGTGTAGCCGGAGCTGCCCTCAGTCCTGTGGCAAAACCTGGCTAGGATCGCGCGGAGTGAGAGTTCTACAGAGGCCACGTTAAGAGGGAGCCATTGCAGCTGACTCGAAGTTCGTCAGTCAGCCACGTCATATACGACAGTTCGACCGTCGATTACGACGAGGTCCACCGTATGCTCCACGGAAAGGTGGTGCAGGGACGGTGACTTGCGCGTGAATTAGTTTTAAGTGATAGTAGCCTTGCGCTGCAGCTACCGCACTCTCTCCTCTTCCCTCACCTGTGCCCGGTGTCAAGACAGAGTCAAGAAGACCGGAGATGGGAGAGGACGTAGGCAGCTGGCGCGGCCGAAGCCGCCCCTGGGCGTACCACCACACCTGGATCGGATCCCACGGAGTGGGAGTGCCATAAAGGCCACATTAAGAAGGAGCCATTGCAACCTGACTCTCAGTCCGCCAGTCAGCCACTACACACAAAACACACATTGGGCTGACCACGTGGCCCGAGTTATCCCGTCAGTTGGCAACTTTCCAAGCCACGGCTTTTAGCGCATCGTGATAGTTTCAAGCGCGTCAGATTGTTTATAGTGAGGAAAATGCGCTGAGCTGTTGACCTCACTCTCTCCCCCACCCCCACAATCAGACCACCATCCGAGCCGGTCAGTCGTCTCATGAGGGAGTGGGCGCATTGGCTGACGGGTCGGCGTACCCGTCTTCGTGCGCCACAGTACGACCTGGCCCCCATAACGCACACACAAGGATTTACTTACTCAGGGTATATGGAGGAGCCATCGCCGTCTGACTCCCAGTCCACTGGTCAGCCACTCGACACACACAGGACATACAATGGGCCGACGGCGTGGTCTGGTGTAAGCGTCAGATTAGCAGCTTTCCAAGCCACGGTTTCTAGGAGACTATGATTTTATCAGGTACATTATGATGATTTTGAGGGTGTTGTGTATGTATTAGTGTAGATTATGTGCATTGATGTGGCTTAGCTTCTGGTGGTTTACCGCAGGTTGTCGTGGATGCGCATGTGTCCTAATAGGCCCATGCGGTGTGTAAATGTGCGGGAGCATTGAAGGCAGGGGAGGCGGCGATCTCTGCTGTGTGTCGGAGCCCCAGGCACTGGTTCACCAGCCTCCGTGCGATGGATTCGCAGGTGACCGACCAGGCCGATCCGTGAGTTTAAATTGCTGGCGCAGTGTTGGCAGGAGAAATCGGTAGAGGCTGGGGGGATCTTATTCATGGAAGTGGGGGTAGCAGTGGCGGTACGAATGGCAGGAGCGGAGAATCTGCATGGGGTATCGGTGATGTTGGCATTGCGGTGAATTCCGCTGTCATGGATGCGCATGTGACCGAATAGGCCCGTGCGATGAGTGAATGCGCGAGGTCAGTGAGGGCAGTGGAGGTGGCGATGCCTGCTGTGTTTCGGTGCTCCAGGCACTGGTTCACCAGTCTCTGTACGATGGATTCGCAAGCAACCGACCAGGCCGCTGCGTGAGGTGAATGTGCGGTCACATTGAGGACAGTTTAGGATAGAGTCCCCATCACTGATGATGGTGGTGGTGGTAGTGGTAGTAAAGGCCGTGGTGGTTACGTTGGTGTTGGTAACAGGTGATGAGTATTGGATGTGGTCTCTATGATGGTGGGAGTAATGGAACTGATGCCAGGGATGAGGGAGGGGGAGTCCGAATGAGTGTTGGCAGAATTTGACGTACAAGTTGGAATTGTCAGACTGTTGGTGCATTGCGTCCGAAGATATCCAACCAGGCCGATTCGCGCGCGGTTGACAGTGCGGGCATGATGGCAGGGCCTAGGCATCGACGGTGTTGGTCCGGGGCGCTGATGACTTTCGTGCCGCTCTTTTGGCCTTGGCGGTGGCGATCCGGTTGGTCGCATAGATTGCTGAACCAGTCTTCACGGATCTTCTCCCTGCCAGTCTATCCTGTGCGAGGTCCTTCCAGGACACCGGGTTGATTTGAAGTTGCTTCAGCAATTTCTTCAGTGTCCTTGTAGCGTCGTTTTGGACCTCCCTGTCGGCGAGCACCTGTAGCGACATCTCCGTAGAAAAGTCGTTTGGGTAGTCGCTCGTCATCCATTCTCACCAGGTGGCCGCTCCATCGCAGTTGCACTTGCCTCAGAATGGTGTGGATGCTGAGGTTTCCAGTCCACTCCAGGACTTCCGTGTCCGGGATCTTGTCTTGCCATCTCAGCTTCAGTATTCTGCGGAGGCAGCTGCGATGGAAGTGATTCAGCTTCCTGGCTTGGTTACAGGAGATGGTTCATGTCACCGCTCCATAAAGGAGTGTCGTCAAGACGACGGCCTTGTAATCTTCAGTTTGGTGTTCAGGTGAATACCGTGGCAATTCCACACGGAGGCCTGCAGCTGGCCGTAGGCCTGACTGGCTTTGGAGATCCGTTGGGCAACCTCGTCATCGATTCTCGTGTTGCGTGACATCGTGCTTCCTAGATAAGCAAAGGTTTCCACGCTTTTGAATTGAGCACCGTTGACATTGATTCGGGGAGCATTGTATTCCGCGCTGGGTGGCGGCTGGTGCATGAAAAACGTTTTGGCTGTACTGATTGTTAATCCAAAATCGGCGCAGCCTGCGGCGAAGAGGTCCATACTCCTTTGCATGTCCTCCTCCGTCACGGTGTTAAGGGCGCAGTCGTCCGCGAAGAGCAAGTCATGGACTGAAATTGTAGACACGCGGGTTGAAGCCTGCATACGCCGACTGTTGAGAAGGTGCCCGTCAGTTCTGTAGGTGATGCGGATCCCAGGATGCTCATCACGGTAGGTGTCTATCAGCATACCCTAGAACATGAGACTGAACAGGGTGGGAGCCAATACGCAGCCCTGCTTCCCTCCGTTGGTCACTGCGAATGCTTCGTATACCGTCCCGTTGTCAGTGACGCGCGCCATCATCCCGTCATGAAGCTGACGCACCATGTGCGTAAACCTCTCTGGACAGTCAAATGTCTGCATAACTTTCCACAGTCCGTCGCGATTCACTGTGTCAAAGGCTTTCGTTAGATCCACGAAGGTAGTGTATAGGTGAGTTCGCATCTACTGACACTTCTCTTGTAGCTGGCGGGCGGCAAGATCATATCGGTTGTTCCGCAGTGTCGGGGGAAGCCACATTGGCTTTCGGGGAGCAGGCCCTGCTCTAGGTGACCGTTCAGACGATTGAGAAGGATACGGGCGAAGATCTTCCCGGCGATGTTGAGCAACGAGTTGCCTATGTGATTATCGCAGAGTTACCGGTTCTCCTTCCGTATGTAGAGATGGACGATGGTCGCGTCTTTTAAATCCTGAGGAACTTGTCCTTGGCACCACATCTCCTGGAAGAGTGTTGTGAGTTCTGCCATCAGCCGAGGCCCACCGTGTTTGTAGACTTTCGGTAGGATTGCGTCGGATCCCGGTATTTTACCGCTGGAAATCTGCTGCACGGCCCGAATGGTTTCTGGTAGGGAAGGCGGCAGATCCAGGTCATTGTTCGTGTCCACTTGAGGAGCCGGTCAATGGCAGCATCAGAGATGGCTGATAAGCAATTAAGGGCACTTCTGAAGTGCTCGGCCCAGCGCTTCAGAATTTGCGATTTCTCTGTCAGCAGTGTTGTGCCGTCAGAGCTGAGTAGCGGTGCGGTCCCCTTGATACACGGGCCGTATATGGCCTTGATGGCTTTGAAAATGTTTTTCATTTCATTGCGGTCCGCATACCCCTGGATTTCCTCAGCCTTTCGGATCATCCAGGCATCCTGCATCTCTCGCAGGCGTTGCTGTACAAGGCACCGGCATCTGAAGAAGGCTGCTTTGGCGGCGTCAGTCCGAAGGTTCATGTCGGCTTTGTGTAGTCCATTCTTCTCCGCGAGTAAGTTGCTGATGTCGGCGTCATTGTCGCCAAACCAGTCTTGGTTTTGACGGCGGGCGCGACCGAGGACTTCGAGGGCGGTGGACTGGATGACATTTCGCAGTTGACACCATCGTGTCTCCACGGTAGCGTTATCATCTGGAGCATGCAGGTTCTCCAGTTTCTCGGTTATTTGGTTGCTGAAAGCAAAACAGTGAGCAGGCAAATTTAACAAAAGAGTATTTAACTTACTTGGCGGACTCTTACCTTGGGGCATTCGTGGGGGTTGCAGTCGGAGCCTCATCTGGGAGATGACGAGGCGGTGATCTGTCCAACCATCGGCATCGCGGATCACGTTGGTTACCAACACGTCCTGTCGATATCGCCTCCGGACGAGAACATAGTCCAGCAGCTGCCAGCGCCGCGACCGAGGGTGCATCCACGTGGCCTTCTCCCGCTTCGGAAGGCGGAAGAAGGTGTTGGTCAGCAGGAGATGGTGTTCCGCACGCGTGCGCAGAAGAAGGAGGCTGTTATCTTTACAGCCGCCGAGACCGTGGGGACCCAGCACTCCCTGCCAGGCAGTGTGGTCCGTTCCGACACGGCGTTTAAGTCACCAAGGACAATTAACTTGTCCTCTTTCGGCACAGTCGCCAGCAGGGCGTGCAGGTCCTCGTAGAATTTGTCTTTGCCACGTAAGAGCTCATGATTGGGGGAGCGTAGGCACTGATGATGGTGGCGAACTGGTCTCCCCGAAGAGGCAGGCGGAGGCTCATCAGGCGATCATTGATACCCTGCAGCAGACAGGGGAGACGTCCCACGATATCGTTCCGGATGGTAAAGGCAACACCAGCGTCGCGTCACTCTGCCTTTGGCCGGCCGCTCCAGAAGAATGTGTAGCCGGCACCCACCTCCTCCAGCTGACACTGCTCAGATAATCGGGTCTCACTGAGAGCAGCAATGTACACTTTGTAGCGCGCCAGTTCCCGAGCGACTAGCGCCGTCCTCCGTTCCGGCCGGTTCCTCCTAGGATTGTCTAAAAGAGAACGAACATTCCAGGCTGCTAGTGTGAGTGGACTCACCCGAGCAGCCTGGAGGGTATGGCGAGGGGAATTGGGACGGGGGCAATTGTTGTTTGTTTGAGTTTTACGACCGCGTATTTTGCGATCTGCGAGCCGCGGCTGGCTGCAGAAGACGTGATAACCAGCATTTTTAGGGCACCTCTGCGAGGAGGCAAGCAGTGCTGTCCCTGAATAGGGCTGCTCGGACATCGCATACGGCTGCCGAACTCCACTATGGGTCACGGTTTTATTTTAGTGGGAGAACGGCCCGAGTTAGTCTGGGCCGCCTACGGGGTTGCTGTTGCCCCCACCGTAGGAATTTTTGAGAGGTAGGAGGGGGGAAGTTCGGGAGTCAGACATACTGGGTGTGGAGGCACACTCAACACCGGAGACCCCCACCTGGTTTATCCCGCCGGTCGTGACGGTTGCCCGGGGTGTGGCAGCTGGGAAGAACCCAACTTCGATAAGCCACAGGTGAGAGTTGGGTACCAGTTAGAGGTGGCCACAGGAGGTTTCACCACCTGTACGAGACAAATGGAGCGACCAAATGCTATCTGTGTTTTGCTACCCCTAACTAGTACCCCTACTCCCCAGCCACGCCATATTCGACATTTTGACCGTCGCTTTCGACGAGGTCCACCGTATGCTCCGCATAAGGTGGTGCAGGGACGGTGACTTGCGCGTGAATTCGTTTTAAGTGATAGTAGCCTTGCGCTGCAGCTACCGCACTCTCTCCTCCTCCCCCACCTATGCCCGGTGTCAAGACTGAGTCAAGAAGACCGGAGGCGTGAGAGGACGCAGGTGGCTGGCGCGGCCGGGTCCTCTACATCCTAGCCGCCCCTAGCGTGCCACCACACCTCCCATGTTCGGCATTTGTTAGCGGAGCGCAACCCGAATAACGCCTGTCGTGCCCTGATGTGGCCCCCGTGTTGGTTCAACGCATCTACCACGTGACCCGTTAAGGGGCTCCACACTATGGTGGTGCAGGGACGGTGACTTACGCGGGGATTAGTTTTAAGTGATAGTGGTCCTTCGCTGCATCTACCGCACTTTCTTTTTTTCCCCCACCTATGCCCGGTGTCAAGGCAGAGTCAGGAATACCGGGGATGGGAGAGAGTGCAGGTGGCTGGTGCGGTCGGGGCCTTTTTTTAAAATACCTGGTGACTATGGTCCGCGCACTCAACCCGGGCTTGGCTAATGCCAACTGAATCGAAGGAATCAATTTCCTGCTAGAAACAACATATGCGTTGTCCTCATGCGTTTAACGTCGTTACCCTAACTTTTAAACTGTCGAGTCAATGGAGGTGTGGTAAAGTTCAGTCCCAAACCCGACGCAATATGGACTACCTTGGTAGCGAAGCAGTCATCGGATCTGTGATATTTGGCCTTGGTTGCTGGAAAATAGAGGGCTCAGAGCTCCCTAGATCCACTGTCGTAGACTTTGCGCGTGGGGAGGCCCTATGCAGGGCAGCAGAGAGACCGACTAGATCAGGGTGAATCATTCATATATATTCCGAGTGCTGTAGTCGGGTATACAACGTTCGCGCTCGCGTCCATGATATCGTCCTCTTCATTTTGACCTTTTATCAGGCAACGATATAGACCAATTTACTGTGTGGGTAACTTTTTGCAGCGGTTTCTTGAATGGCTGACCAATAACCATGCCCCTCGCAGCTGTCTCTCTGTTTGTCCGAAACTTTGATCCAGAATCTAAACTCCACCCAATTTGAAATGCTCTCGCGCCTATATGGTGTTAACTACTATTTGTTCTACTTCAACTTTTGTTATTGCTGCTTAAAAACCTACTGCATCTCATATCATCAAGTTTCTCAGAGGTAACTGTTATTTCTACAACCGTCTTCGTATAAACAGCAAATTATCTTCCTATTGTAAATGGATTTCTTGGGCGCACCAACTGGTATCAACGTTGCGTTAGGCCTGAAACCGACCTCAACTCCGAGTAGAACTGGATGTCTGTCTCTGATGTCTTAGATATCTTTACAACACGAATACACCGTAATGACCTCATCTCTGTCAGTTGAAGGACATTAATTCAGTTTATCTTGACTATTATACATAAGACTGCACCAAATTGGAAATCTGGGTGAAAATGAACAGTCAAAGGGAGGTGCGGAATAAAAGGCGGATGGAGGGATCTGAGGGGAATTAAGAATCATGAGGGACAAACACCTGAGATAAAATAAAAATGACATTATTAAAAGACAGGGAACAAGACTGGAAAATAATAACTGTGCGCTAGGTAGAGAGTACAGGAAAAAAGAGTGGATAGGACCACCAGTCGGGGAACAAGAGAAAGCAAAACGAATAAAGGAAAATAAGGGGTTGATGAAAGAACAAACGAAAATGGCAAAACAGGGGAATGTGAACAACCCTGTTCAGGGGTCTTGCGTTAATTTTCCGGGATATATTATTGTAAGGGTTAAGGTATAGTTAGATTAGTTAGGTAGGGTGAAGTTTGGGATTAGGGTTAGGACACGCGAATATTTGCGTTTCTGGAATTTTGTGCATGACCACCTCTGTTACCCCGGGGTTAGGGGTTCTATTTATGTTCCTTTCGCAAAAAGGGACGAAAGTTTAAGCATATTGTCAAAAGCGAGTCTCTAATGAAAAAAAAATGACGCGCAAGGAAGGCGAGGATAAGAAAATACAGCAGAACGTACATCAGCTTTTTTCCTCCTAACAGAAGAAGTTGTTGAAGTCATTGTGCAGTGTAACTTAAACATCTTTCACTATATTGTTTGCTATGCGATGGCCATACGGAGCATTGTTCGATGAAGGCAACCTGCAGTACACGAACAAATTTTCACCACTGCTTATTGAAAGGGCTGAAGAGTGCACGAATGCTTTAATTAATTCATATTCAAGATTTGTAAATCAGAGTTATCCCACATTTCAGAAAATCCTTTAATTCCATGCCAAATTTACTCTGGGAACTAATAGAGGCCAAATTCTGAAGGACTGTTTATATCTGCCTAAAGAACTTGACTTTTTAAATGCTCCCAGAAGGAGTCCTGAAAAAAACGAGAAGCCTGGCCAGAGGTAACCCTAGGAGATGGCGGGTATCAGGTTACGACGTGGCTGGATAGAAACTTCCCTCTTTTTGTAGAAGCAAAAGTGGATTTTGTTTAGGAGAAGAATAGGTGATCACTGGAACATGGTATTTATTTACCTGACGTTTCGGGTACTCTCTCGAACCCATCCTCAGAGACATTTACATAAATGGGTCATACAAGCCTCCGGTCAACACAGAGCTGGCGAGACGCGCACGGCAGAAGAAGGATTCGATTGCTCCTTAAAGACTGTCACTCGAGGCGTTGCAGATACCGTCAGCGGATTGACCAAGAGAAGGCAAAGTGCTGCGAGTTCATGGGCGAGAACGGAAAAAGCTGCGTCAGCAGATAGTGGCCTAACAAACCCGCGAATAAAGGGCGACGCGTGAAGCAGCGCCAGAGGACAACTTTCGTAAGGTGCCTGTTCCAACGTCATCCAAAAAGGACAAACTGGTGCACAGCCTGTCTTCAAAGGAGCTAACGAAGGAGCAAATGCAGGTGTTAAGGCATGAAGCTTCTTTCAACACAGCCGATGCCAAACCTGTCAACATGGTTGCAGCAGTGGAGTCGATCCTTAGCCAGACGGAAGCAACAGACGAAACGAAGAACCATATTCGACCTCAAGTGGATTTGTACAATACCAGAAAAAGGCCATCACAATAGCTTGTTAATGATAAATATTATCCGTTCTTGCGAAACATGACACCCGCCCGAAGGAGCTGATGGATACTGGTTTATGACCTGGTTTTTTTAGTAAAACAGTTACGTTTTTTGGACGTACTTATTATTTTAAGAAGGGAAACTATTAGACCATGGTAAGCCTAATGAAATGTAACACCTCTAATAAATTCTGGGCAAATTCAGGCAAGATAAAAATGGCGGGAACTTGGTAACGTTTTGTTCTTATACAACTTTCATAAAATGAGTTTGTTGAATATGTCTTCTCCTCAATTGGACGATTATTGTGCTTTCGAGTATTTTCCACGGTCACGGTTATTCTTATATGGATTCTGTTATCAGCTTTTGATGCGCATTTGGAAAAACACACTTTTTAACTCTTGGTAACGTACGGGACTGGTAGCAGCTTTCAAAATTGGTAATCTCTTGCTCAGTTGCAGATGTTTCTCGGTTGTAGTGACTGGGAAGGTTTCCACCCAACTTGAGCATTTGACGGACGTATAAAAAACCGATCCTATGGGACGAAAATAATTTGTCCAAACTTTGTGATTGTTCAGGTCCACGCATGAGGGAATTCCTACATTCGTTAATGCGCACTCCGGAGCAACGTCGAAGCACAAAAGTCCGTGGGTACAATAACCTCCAACGAAATGTTTATCGGATTTCGCAACAGTGCACGAGGCGGATCGATCCGCTCTCTATTTAGAAACCTGTCTCTGGACCCACCGATAACCAGCGGTGGCTGAAAGAGGGTTGCTCTTTAACGCGAAACTGAGAGTGCCCTAGGCGGAGCGGTGGATTAATTCCCCCCACCCCCTCCCAGGGTTACCTGCGTGCGAAACGCCCTCACCATAAGGCCCTTTTGCCGCACGAATAAGTTAACGAGGGTCGACTGCCAGCTGTGACCCCAGGAAAGGGCGCTTGGCGTTGGTCCCAGCGACCAGTCAGGCCTCTGGCTCATGGGAGCGATCATGTAAGCATCAGCCCCCGCAGTCTTCTCCGGCCGAGACGAGACCGGTGCGCAGAGCATTCGTGCGAGGCTTTGTTTTTTGCGGCGCCCCTAGACTCATCATCGCCATTGTCATTATGCGCATGCTCCCAGCAAAGGGTTGGAGGGTAGAGATGGAGGCAGCATCGGCGGCAGATGCGCCGCGTGGACCTGGGTGGGGGGGTGGGGGTGGGGTGAAATGCCGAGCTCAACGGGAACTCGCTTCACCATGTAGGGCAGGAAGCGCATTGACCCCGTTCTGTCGCTCTGAGCACCCCTTCCCCCATGCGGCCGCCACCCACCCCGCTGATGAATCTGATAATTACGCCCACACAGGACGTAAAGAAAAAGCGGTAGAACCAGAAGAGCAGGAAAAGGGAGACGTTTTAATTATAGACCCTAAGTATAAGCACACTGTCGACGCCACCGTAGGACAGGACAGTAGCATTTGCACACATATTTGGGAGAGTGCTAATGTTGATCGCTCTCGTTATCATTCAAGAACGATTCCTCGCATTGTAGTCATTCCTTTCTTCATTTAATCTAAATCTGGACCAATTCGCTCAGATTACCCAATTCCCATTCTCCTATTGGCTTTACAACTACGAAGGTCAGCTCAGCTTAGCGAACGGTGTTGCATAATTTATAAGAAAAGTAAACACCAACAATTTTAAAACTGTAGTATGTACCCGAAAGCACACGGGGAACGCTGGTAGACAACTGATGAATCTAACCCTTCGCACTTGTGTTATGCAGCGACAGTATGTCTGCGAAACACTTGTCTGGGTTCTTATCTAGTACCTGTGCTGCCAATATGGTGTATCCTGTCACGGGTTCAAATCTCAGGTGATCCACACCTGGGATTGGGTATGGCTGACTGATGATGGCTAATAAGCCAAAAATTGCTATTTCATTCTCCCTTGTCTTTTCCGGTTCCAGCTTATCATCATATTCCTTAAGTCGCTGTGTGACTGCTTGTGAGGGCTCTAATGTGAACTACAGGGCAAAACGGAACATACGTGTTCCTTAATCAGATCGTTGAACCCCACACTATCATAATTCATAGGCCCGGTCGCAAATACCAAAACAACGGGCCCGCGGCTCAATGGTAGATTGTTACACTCAATGATCAAATGTCACGGGTTCGAATCTCAGGTGATCCTCACCTGGAGTGGGTATGACTGGTTGATGACGGCTAATAAGCCAGAAATTGCCATTCCGGTCTCCCTTGTCATTGTCGGTAGTATCATTCTGCATATATATGATGCTGACTGCCTGTTGGCAGTTTAATGAATATTACGTGGTTACCGCGATGGGACTGATGGACTTGGATCCAAATATTAATATCAACTTTCGATCTGCCCCTACAAAACGTAATTCAGACCGATGTACTCGTAATTTGTAAGGAAATTAAAAAAACAGCAAAATCTAGGAGCGTTAGACAGCGCAATTCCAGGGCATCCTAAACCACCCATCCTCAATCTCCGATAAAATCGTTAATCGACATCTGTAAATGGACACTAATTACGAGTTTTACCGTCCCCCTTCCATCTAAGAGGCAATCAGAGCGGTGCGACAGTGGTCTAGTTGCTAAACCACCAGAAGTCCAGTCATTTCCACCTGAAATCTACAAATACAGTGACTAGCAGCCTATGCGCAAGCTTACTTCCCCGTTTCAGAAGGTGGGGAGACAAGGAGAATTCTCCGAGATGTCAAAAAAATTACTCCCACAAGTGCGATAGGAATCGGTAACTGTAACTTAAACACAGATGCGATTTCTCTGTCAGTATTTTTGAAAGTATATTTACTGGCATATTACTTGATCTGGAAACACAATCCGCAGTCCGGAAACGTCGTGCAACAGCAGGCCTTATATTCATGGCCCACTCAATTCGGATAAAGTGCTTGGAATTGCTAACAGCCTCTACACCACCCCCGTGGATCTGATGAAGTCCTTTAACTCGGGAAAGTTGTGTCCTCATTTGAACTGCTCTTATCCTTTCATGCAAGCGGAAAGACAACTACCGACGGGATTATTGCGTGTCTCACCGAGAGCATGTCGGTTTTGGAAGTATTCGCGTTAACAAGTGGGGCGGATCAGGGTTGTGTACTGGTCCTCACTCTCCTTAACGTCCCGTCCTCTGACATGCTAATAGACGCCTACCGTAATCTACGATAGGAACTAGATACCAACTACCAACTCGATGGATAACTGCTAAAAACCCGGTGTATGCAGGCAAGTACACGAGTGCCGAGGGCCAAGATTGCGTGCCCACCACCACCACATCGGAGGAGGACATGGAGTGAAGTGTGGAACCCTTAAGCTACGACCGCACAAACTTCGACGATTACGACCGTATAACCAATGTGGCCGTCTGATAATTACGATGAAACAAGGATCAGTGTCAATGAAACGTGCTGACCTCAGTGAACAAATTCGATGATCATAGTAAGACACGGTATAAGGAACCTCCTGCAATACGGATGGCCTTGCTCTAAATTCCAGGGAGATTAGGTTTGGGTTATGAGTGAGGTTAGGACTAAAATTTGGGTTATTGGTTAGCGTTCCGATGAGAGTTATAGCTAGAACGAGGGAATATGTACCCTTAAAGAAATTTAGAGGAAACCAACTTGTGTTACCAGCGGCCAGACCCTCGGTCGGCTACAGTACGCAGTCTGAAATCGCCCTACATCCTGTCAGCATGAAAGTGAGCAATTTTATTGCTATGATCCCTGCAGAAGGGGAAGGAGATATGAACAGTCTAGGAAATTCAAACAAGGAAAGTAAGACACTTCCAGTGTAATTGTCTCCGTAGAATACGGAAGGTGAATCGACGGGAAAGAATCCAAGAGAATACTGGCATTTTCAATATCTACGCGATATTGGAACAGATGCAACTATGCTGGAGCGACCGAGCCTTGAAGATGGATGGCAAGCCACTGCTCAGGCGGTTTCTCTACAGTGACGTTGTCACGAGTGCGCGCAGACAGGGAAACATGGATGACTTCGCTCAAACGCCTCGACGTCAATAAGGAGACCTGTGATAACCTCGCACGGTATCGGCAGCCTTGGCACACTGCCGTAAGAATCCGAGCAGCCACCTCCAAAACCGTCCGTATAATGGGGGCCCAGGTGAATTGACAAGCATGCAAAACCAGAATGCTGTCAAGCTACCATGCGAGCACCTAACCGCTGCCAGCTTGCCTGCATTACGGACTTTCAGGGCACGCACAGGCCTCGTTTGACATCCCTGGACCAACCTTCATATTAACACGCCCAACTCAACTCCCACATAACGAACAGCCACCACCACCACCCTGGAAGTCTTCCCTTTGATATACCTTTGCTTCATCACCGCATGTCAGCCCCGGCTCACTCTGGACGGACATCAGCTTCCCATCGAAACAGGAACGACAATTGGACCCATTGAACGATCGCGAACACCACACTCACAACCAGCAATGCAGACACGTCAGCTTGTTCCCATTGTCAACGCATATCACAACCAAGTATTGGCCTGCTCGGCATCTAAGATTCTACCGCAGCTTGGTTAGCGAAGAGTTTCTGGAATTCCGTACAACACCCGTGACGCGCTTCTTCCCTGCTCACTCTGTATACGCCCAATCAAACAACACATGATCCTATTCGGTCATGTGTGTGTATATAAACATCCGCAAATAATCTAAACCAAGGTATTCATTATGCCACAACACTCCATAGCCTACATACTTACCCTCATCTCCAAGCGGGCTGCGCTGTAGGCATGGCGTTGCGAAGAAGTGTAGACTGGTTAACACTCCTCCTTCCCTACGTGCATGTCTCTCTGGCTTAGTTATATAACACGATTATGCTCATAGACTGCGTAACCCAACAATACCACTTTTTCTTAACAGTGATTTGCCTGATGCCCGGACTTTAAGGATTCGCTCATGGTCCCGAATCTCCGTTGCATTTCCATACAATATTTCTTTCCAACTACTTAAGTTTGGTTGAAAAGTGTCGTCCTGTAAAATAGAGTGAATTCAAAAATTGACTTTTTAGGTGTCTTTTTAATTTCATTGGACAAGTCCTTGTCTTCGTCATCAAACAGATCCAAACTGCTGACTGTGCGTGTGTTCGTGGACAGGTGATAAAAAATGTATTCCTTTTTAAAAATAAAGAAGCCTCGCAGTCAAAGACGTTATTTTCGTGAACAGATCAACCAAACTGGCGGGTTGACCAGGCGTAAGAGCACAGTCTAACACGGCCGGCAAAATATTTGCAGTCTTTGCCTATTATTTTGCCCTTTCTGTCTTCAGTACCCATTCGCACCGTCATTATTTAGAGGGCAAAGATAAAATGGGCGGGGGGTGGGAGTTTAGGAGAAACGATGCACAGAAGGATCGTGGGCCAGATTGGAGTAGAGGTGGTGGAAGAGGAGCGGGTTTGGAAGTGGACTACCAGCCGACAGATGTGGTGCCAGGTTCTCGAGAAAGGACGCAGTTCTCGGAGAATTGAAAACAGTGCTGCAGTTCAGACGACCCCCAGAAGGCATGAAAGCACCTGCAGCCGCAGCCGCAGTGATGTGCTTGAAACCACAGGCCGGTGGGAAACGCGGCATCGCGAATGAAGCTGGTGAGCGAAAAGGTGTCGCTGTTGGTGTTCGCCGCGAAACTGGGGAGAACGTCGAGCCACCCCTGACACGGCTCTCACCACCGAGTCTCAGAAATGTCTGCGGTGTCGGAAGCCAGGTCTCTGCTAGCAGCGGCCCATTCTGGGATGCCAATTTCGATCCTACTGTTGATACTGGGGCACTTAACACCGATGGCGGCAGTGGAGGCGGAGGCGGCGGCGTAGCAACTGCTGTGTTATGGAACGCCTTCTCGCTCCGTAAAGGGGAGGGGATGTGTCGAGGAAACCCGTGGTGGTCATAGTGCCGGGATGCAGCGGCAGCTGCGGCTGCAACTGCCGCTGGTAGGGGTTGCACATGACGACTCTTCATGCACTTGCGCATGTGTTTCTCCAGCGTCGAGGGCACAATGAAGGGGGTGAGACAGTACTTGCAAAGGTGGCTCGGTCGTCCGTCCTTGCCATGAGTTTTCATGTGGCGAGTCAATTTTGAGGACTGAGCACAGGCATAATTACAGAGGCCACATTTATAGGGCTTCTCACCGGTATGACTGCGACGATGGACGGTGAGGTTACTACAGTTTTTGAAGACCTTGCCACAGTACTCGCATGTGTCATTTCGGCGATCACGTCGAGCAAGTGTGGCCGCCGCCACAACCATTGCTGCAGCTGTCTTTGTGGTGAGAGCCATAGAGCTGGGCCTTCCCAATGTTGTGGCTGTTGCAGAGACCGTTGGAGAGGAGGAGGGAGAGGAGGAGGATGAGGAAGATTCGGATTTCTGCCGGAAAGCTGCCTCAAAGAGAGGCTTTTGCGGTCCCTTGGTCTCAGTGGGTGGTCGACCAAAGTCTCCTAATCTCGCTCTATCCAGCTGTGGCGCGGCCTGGCATTGAAGGCCATTCACCCTATCTCCAATCCCTGCAACTGCTGATAGCCGCTTTCGTTTCATTCCATCAGAGGTTATCTGCTGATCCGCTGGTACGGACATGCACTGCTGCAAATAATTGAAGTACTGGTAAAGGTAAGTTGCATAGAAAATATCTTTAGGATCTAGACCGTTTGATGGCCCTCTGTCAGGGAATTTAACCCAACCTCTTGTGTCAGACAGGTCTTTCGCTGTCTGCGTCACCCTCATCGTCTTGAGAGAAAGTTTTGTGGAAGAGGATGCATCCACATTGGACGATAACGGGCACCGCAGAACAGGCTCTACTATTAGTGGCAGTGGTTGTCGTGGTAGTGGAAGTGGAAGTGGCGGCGGTGGTGGTGGTGGTGACGGGGAGGAGGAGGTGGTGGGAGAGGCGGAGGACAGGGGTGAACCGGCTAACTTCTGGCTGTCTCGACAGTTGGACTGCAGGACGGAGTACGTGTCTGTGCTCTTCGGGGCAGTTTCTGTGATGGAGGCCGGGGAGACGTGAGAGGAGTTCGAGTTGTCGTCCGAATCGAGCATGTCGCGTACAGTGAGAAGGGTGAACTTTTTCCTCGGTGAACGATGAGGAAGAATGGATGCCTTTTCCTGCATCTGTGTTTGTCCAAACATATTGGTCATTTTTGCCCGATTACGAGGGCGGCGTCCTGCAAGAGGGTTAAATGAAAAATAAAAAACACCCTTAGTTGACTTTTTCACCGACTAAGACAAAGAGTACGAAACAGTTGTACCCAAGAAGTTGTGAAAAAAGACTGCGTTATTGAATCTTTCACCCAAATAACTCTGCCCCCCCCCTCCAGTGGAGGATGTTACGAATGGATGAATGAATGTGGACCTTGTTGGGATAAGCCAGCCTTATTTTACAGGTGGAAAATTGGCCAGATAGATGAGGGCTAAATTGAAGGGAGTTAAAATGGAGAATGGACAAATTGTCGCTGTCAACAATGTTGAGGGTCTTACCTACAAGAAAATAACTCGACCGCATAAACTTGCGGGGAAGCTGGTTGTTTTGAGGAATAAAAACCATAGTTGCCACGTCGAGTTTATTTTTCGTCGTCGGTAAGTTATCCACTAACACTCCGACAGGGAACTCTGGGATTTTGACATAATGGCACTTGTTTCTTGAGTATAATGATCATTCTAATGGCTCATCCGGTAGAACGTTAAGGTAAATGCTTGGCTGCGATGATGTTCAGATCTGATGCCTTCTCGGCCTGAAGTCGGCTGGTCGACAATTAAGACCGAAAATGAATTCCCAAGTTCCATTACTTGTCTCGGTAATGTGTCTAGCTCACTGCCTACTCATCACAGTTCGACCGCCTGCAAGGACAGTCAATGCCGAACGGCACGCCCGTATACCCTTCTGTAATCATTCAGACAGTGAAAGCCAATCAAACGTGGCTCCGCTAAATGGCATGTCGGATACTAGGGTAGGGAGAGGGGAGAAGGTGACTACAAAGTCCCACCAGGAGTTTTCGGTGGCTCAGCTCTTTTGATCCTTGTCCCTGTCAGTTTTTGCTACCTGCCTGGACAAATGCTTTTTTCTCGTGTCTGAATGACCCAACTTTTCTCGCATAGAGCGTGCAGGCTTGAAGAGGACTGAATAACGATCAATTGCTTCTTTTTCAGGGACGTGGACTGCCTAACCGTCGGTGGCGGGTGTGCAAGGAGAGGGAGGAGAGTCGCGAATGCTGCGTGGTCTTCCTGCTCGGATCAAGGCTTGGGTGCATAAAGACATTAACAAGGCCACCGCCCGCGATGTCAAATTACTCGCTTGTCCGTGAACTGCTCTTTTTTATGGGCATTACATGCCCTCTCAGCATCAGCATCCTGAGAAGGCCACTTGCGGTTTGTTTACGATTGACCCTCTACTACGGAGACAGGCTGCCAGGGGACAACTAGCACCTAGGAGGGTCCAGAGGAGTGACAGACACAGCGTTAGGGCGGTTTATTGCTTTTTTAATGCATGCTTTGCCCCTCATTTAGGTTGAAGGAGAATACCTCTAAAATAGGAGCTCTGGATATGTCTAAGGGTAGGAATAATTTGGGTAGTAACAGTTTGTTTTGCTGTATGCAGGTGTGATACTACTTATTCTAAATAAAATTACGAGGAATGCTAATATAGCCATTATAAAAAGCACCTGAAAAGAACTGATCAGGCCACATTATATATATATATATAATGTTAAACCGACAAAGACAAGGGAGACCGGAATGGCCATTTCTGGCTTATTAGCCGTCATCAGCCAGTCATACCCAATCCCAAGTGTGGAACACCTGGGATTCGAACCCGTAACCTTTGGTAATTGAGCCAGAAATGGCCATTCCGGTCGTCAGGCGACGGGTTGGTGTAACCAGCTTGAAAATTCACTAGTAAACCTCGTTTTTCCGACGAGCCTTCTTTCTTCATTTATCATCTCGTAATGTATACTACCTCAACTATTCATATATATATATATATATATATGCAATGGAACCGACAAAGACAAAGGGAGACCGGAATGGCCATTTCTGGCTTATTAGCCGTCATCATCAGTCATACCCAATCCCAAAGTGTGGCACACCTGGGATTCGAACCCGCGACCTTTGGTATTTGAGTCGAACGCTCTACCATTGAGCCACGGGCTCGTTGTTTTGTCGGTTGTGATCAGGAATATGATGATAGTGTGGGGCTCACCGATCTGCTTAAAGGAACATGCATGTTCCGTTGTGCCCTAGACTCAGACTAGAGCCCTCGCAGGCAGTCGCATAGCGACGTGTAGCATATGATGGAATGGAACCGACATATATATATATATATATATATATATATATATATATATATATATATATATATATATATATATATATATATATATATATATAAAAAGTGTAACGAATGCTTCACAGACTCTTATGCACCTTATTCGTCTTTCCAACACTATAATGATTCCTATGCTTTTAAACACTGTGCTGTACACTCTTAACTATATGCAAGAAATAATAAAAATATTAAAAATCCACAGAGTGTATTCTAAGAGGAAACCCGCGAAGTGGCGATGGATTACTATAATAAGAAACTTATGTAGGAGACCTTGCGTATTAACATCGGAATGCGTGTATGCGTTTATCGAGCGTTCGCATGGTTAATTTGACCAGAATGCGTCAGCATCGCAACAAATAGGGAGTATCGGCTGACAAAGAAGCTGACGAACTTTGAGTGTTGATTTTTCTAGATTCCTCCGACCTGTTCTTCGCTTCGCCTGTTCTACCCAGACAACCCCCACCACCGCCACTCCCGGTCACCTCGAAATGCGTCTTGACCAGCACGAGTTGGTGACCGCCGCCGCCGCCACAGATGCGCAGAAACGACCACCGCAATTAGTGCGCGGCAGCCGGACGAACGGAGGGCCAACCAGATCCATGTTAGTGTGCGCCTCCTCGCTCGCAATTCGATTACACGCACACACACACACAACCGCCTGGCTTGTCGAGGCTTTCATGTTGTGAAAAGACAAAAAGAACCACACCGACAACCCGGCTCGAAGTGGCCCTGCGCAGAGGGCACGAAAACTGTGTATGCAGCATGCGAATGAATAAATTTTCTGATTACAAATGCTTTAATGACGTACTGTAGTTAAAACTTTAGAACATTTTAAACACACTGTCCCGTTTCGCTAGAAAGTTTGTAAACACACACAGAGAGAGAGATGAGTCAATAGCGCAAGTAGTTACTTAAGCATTCACGGCGTGTATGCTCTGGTTAAAGCATAAGGAAAATATTTGAATTAAAAGTAGAGGTTGACTAACTTCATTCAAGCCCGGCACCTTCAGCGGCCCAGTAGGGATAAAATTCCCAGTACCACTCCTCATAGAGTTTAAGCTGTAGGCACCAAACTTTGCCCATTGGTTTTCAAATGGCATGACTTCGTCACTCTGCCATGATTACAAGATGAGGTACAGACATTCGTGGGTGGACTTTTAGGTCTTAATTAGAACCACCAGGAAGAGGCTGTCGTTCTGGATGGTGTGTGGCTGATCGGCGACGGAAAATGAACAAGAAAGGACCTTGAAGACTGAAATTGCCATTTCTGGCTTATTAGACGTCATCAGCTAGCCATAACCAACCCCAGATGTTGTGGTGGTAAGGATACCTTGTATGTCCACCTAAACAGGACACGTGAAAAGGGACCACCCACGATATATGCGGCTTTGTACTAACTTCCAAGGAAATTATGTGTAGGTTTAAGGTGAGGGTTAGGGTTACGTTTAGGGCCAGGTGTACTTTTGAGGTGAAGGTCAGAGTCGGGGTTAGAGTCACGCTTAGGCTAAAGGTTAAACTTATTATCGTGTTAACTGTAGGTTTTCGGTTGAGGGTAAGGCTAAGGTTAAAATTAGGTGGCAGTTTAGATTTATATTTGGGTTAGTGCCGGCGTTAAGACACGGGTATAATTATCCTGCCAGAAATTTACCTTAAGGCTATTTATTTTAAGCGGGTGGGGCGGTTCCTATTCCCGTGTACTTTTTAGGCGACCATGCAAGGCATCACTGCCTTTGCGGCACCCAAGGCTCGAACTCGCGACCTGTTGCTTTTAAGTCCAACGTGCCACGAGCTCGTTGTCTTGTCGGTTTCGATTGGGAATATTAACAATTGTAGAAAGGTGGAAAGGACGTTCCTGTTTTTGCTCGGTTCATGTTCGGTAACAAATCTGGTAAGAGGATTCGGCCGTAACGAATACCCAAACCTCATATTTACTCGACCTTTGGCCTTTTCTGGTAGTCCTACGAGGTAGATCCTACCCGTGGGTTAACACGTTGGGCGTGTGTGTGTGCGTATGTACCTACATTTGAAATGCACTGTAGTATCTCGTGAAAGGAACGGAACTCATTGAGCCAACAAGTAGGCGACAAGGATAGGAATGGGGAGGCATTTTCGAGTTACACCGGGGGTTCTCTGTGCGAAATAAAGTGGCACCAGTGCGCGCTTGTCTTGGGGTCTTATCATCACGCTTCAGTAGCCTGGTGCGTATTCAATGCACACGTCCGTTCGCGCTCGGATTGGGGTACGGAGGGGGAGGTGGGCGGTGGAGAAACCATGCTTATGTCCGAATGCCCCTTGCACTGTTTTCGGCACTGCACAAACAAACCCCAGGCCCTCAAGTCCCCCCTAAGCATTGGCGTGGCTTGCGCGATGTCCTCGGAAGGGGGTGGGGAGGTGCGGACGTTTATGGTTTACTGGGCATCGACGAGGTGGGAGCTGTTGCGGTCAACCAACTGAGAGATGCCGGATCATTACGCCAGCTTATCATCCGTGTAAATTAGTGCCGCCGACTTGAGGACCTGAGTTGGTCAGGTAGGCTGCGCTGGACGGTAAAGACGAGATGTGGTCGCCCGGCTCATCATTAGCAAATCCACTCATTACTCTATAGGTGGATCGAGGGAGGTGTTAACTCGGCTGTTAGAAAGTCCAGAGGACAGATATTGATTGATAGAAGTGAGAGAACGTATGTCTACATTACTTCCGACATGCAAACTTTACCGAAGCTGGAATCTCATGGTCTGGCAACAATGATTCGCCCTACAAAGGATGAGAAATTACGGGGTTTCGTCTCGATTAATGTGGCTGGTCCGAGTTAAATAAACGCTAATCACCCGACAGGCCCCTTCTGGTTTATTTACTCGTCTAAAGCCTAAGTTATTAAATTAACCGAAGCCTACTTTCAGTCGTTATTTAAAAGAAAGTGTTATACAAGTTGTATGTATTACAACCAAACCGATTTATTGTGACTTATTCTATTTACTGGAAACACGATTAAATTTATAGACCAGGTCAAATTGAAAGTGTGGTTAAAAAGTAAACACTACAAACACCAGGAATCCTTTTCGACGGTTCAGAATGCGGACTATACAGATACCATATTTGCCATTTGTCGCCATAAAAGTGGCAAATTACCGGACATCTAATTAAAAAAGATTTATTTTTATGATACTCCCGCCATAAAAATCGTGGTAGCATCAACGACGTCAACTATAGTCCGTGCATACCGCTCAAACTCTGTTTGCTAAATGCACCAGCATTAGTAAAATTGGAACGCAGGATATATTTCCAACAATAATTTCTAAAGGGAGTTATTAACCTTCAAATGACGCAGTTGACTCGACTGCATAAAATAAGAACGACTGGGTTTAACCTTAACCCCAAATTGGGCATTACCCAGTCACAGAACAACTTGATGTTCGTGCTGTCTGCAAATGAAGTATATTTGCTAGTTGAGGTAGGAGGCCGCTTTTAAGAGAAAAACATTATTGCAAGTCGCAGAATTTAGAGACTTCCACCTCAAGGAAAGGATGATGAGATGGGAGCGAACCGTCCGTCCCTAAAGTTCTCTAGAACTGAGACGTAGGAGCCACGCCTACCATCTGTGCAACTTAATCGCTATTCTGATTTCTGCGACTTGTGAAGCTGGGGGGTCAACGGTTCAATGCCCTCCTCCCGTCTTAAAGCAGATGTTCTCTGAATGTGTAATTTCAAAGTCCCCGTTACCAGAAATGTTCTCCTTTTTGACATAACAGACTATGGCAAGTGTCTGTTGCCAGAGGTCACAAGATAGTAAAAAAATAAACATGATACTTCAAGAGATGCTCAGTCGGTCAAATTACGGAATTCATGTTTAAAATATAAATGCTAACGTGATAATTGGTCAAATAATTTCAGCAAAATGAAACTGAGGAACAGTAGCAGTTATTCTTCTCAACGGGACTGCAGTGACTGACTGAGTCCTGGATGATTTCTGTTAGTCTTTCAAATATGCTCTTTTTTGTGATAAATTTAAGACAAACGGAAACTGGAACAATTACGAGTACCGAAACACCACAGCTCCTGGAACTTGGAGCCTAGCTCTCAGAGACGGAAAAATAGTTTATGGCAAATTTAATTTATTTACTTAGGACGAATTTGCTGGACCTAACTATTATCCTGGCAACCTGCAAATTCACCTTCTGATCGTGCAAGGTAAACAGAAACTTCTTACAGGCTTATTCCAGCTACAGAACAAAGCAATAAAACGCGTATGTTCTACTCAGTTGAAGTGACAGCAGTTGGCCAGCCAGGCTTCCTAAATTCAAGATGAGACTGTATGGGTTTCTAAAATTGCGGCATTTACCGGGAATTGGGTCATGATATGTCAATTGGCTAGCTGAATCTGGTGTACACACACACGCACACACACACTCTCTCAGAGCACCAGAAATAAAAGGCTTAGAATCTGGACAGGACCAAAATGGCTCACTGAATTCGTGAGTTCATGCGTCAGACTTGCTCCTTCAACCAAGTAGGCGGAAATCAAGAAATCCACACGCATGACGGATGGGGCTGCGGTACTCCATAGGTAGATCATCTGTGACGAATGCGGTGGAGCGGCGGTTAAACCCAGTCTCGCGAAAAATGTTATCTACTTTCATAAAATTCCTATTTCCCATTACCTGCTTTAAGCGGCTTTTTAATTACTTTAGGCGTTCCTTACACAATTAGGGAGTTAAATAGGAGTACAGCCGCAAGCAAGACATCTGAGGTTCCAACAGCCTAATCTGGCGAACTAGTTACATCTTCGCTGCTAGTTCACTATATCAAACAGTTGTCAACCTCAAAAGCCGATGGTTGGGTTCGTAACTCCGAGCTCCTTAGAACATGCGGCGAAATGTGAGTTATATCGAAACTTTCTGATATAATTTGCTTGGGTACTCCTCCTCCTCCTCCTCCTCCTCCTCCTCCTCCTCCTCCTCCTCCTCCTCCTCCTCCTCCTCCTCCTCCTCCTCCTCCTCCTCCTCCTCCTCCTCCCTCCTCCTCCTCCTCCTCCTCTCCTCTCCTCCTCCTCCTCCTCCTCCTCCTCCTCCTCCTAAACAATTGGAGATCTCACGGGTCAAACATGACATATTTGACGTGTCAGCAGACGAGGCGCAGGCGCAGCTGACTGCGGATCAGAAGATGTGAATGCCAGCGTCGTGGAATGGTTAGAACACGGTGGAAGACCCTCTTGGCCAGGGGGTCAGTCCCTCTTCGTAGATTTTGCTTTTTAACCCCAATCAACCCGTAGTAACCGGAACATCATTAATGTTAATTAGTAACTCATGAAATAAACGACCTCGGGAGAAGGAGGCCCTGCCCCCTCCATATCAGCAATGTAGTTGACTGGACATTCAGTGTGTCACCAGAAGAGTACAAAGTACGCGTTCTCATATTTGCATCAGTCAGGCTTCGGAGACAATCATCAGAAACGTCCTACTGGCTGGGCCGCCAATGTAGGAAACCTAGATGCAAGATCATCACGAAAATAAGATCGACGAACGTGGATGCGTTCCATTAAGGCGACAAGGGTAATATCCTCTCAATCGCAGGAGAGGAGGATTTACCAGGTGCATGGAGGAGATGAGGTCGGCCTGTTGTTTACGATTGCTTAGCCAATCAAACAGACAACCAAGGTTCCCTAGCTATGGATCAGTTAAATATAACGGAATTCGAAGCGGCCATTTAGCGTGTTGTTATCTAGAGGGGGGAGGTAGAGAAATGAGGAGCGTTCACCTTGTAACGGTACATGAGCTTAAAGCAGAGATGAGCCCTTGTTGCTAGAGAGTAGCGAAGACTGGTGATAGCGATGACTTTGAGACGAAGACTATGATGATGGAATTGATTGCTTTAGTCCACCCTCTCCGCTGTTAGGTCACCTACTAACTCTCATGGTTGACGCAGTATGGCACACAAGATGCAGCATTGCACTGGTTTCCCTTCCAACGCTTCGCCGATCGCATTGAGGGATTTTTGCAAATTCACTTAGCGTTTAAGCATATCGTGAGGCTAGACAAAACATGGAAGTCAAGTACACACCACTGCATTAGCAGCCACGCCGTTCATCTTTTTAAAATCCCTCTTCAATTATCCCAACTTGCCAACCACTTAATAGCATACGTTCTCTCCAGCCAACTTTGAAGTTTGGCGAGGTTTTTTAAGGGTTTAAAGAAAGTTTCGAACTGTTTACCTTTTATGCATAAGTTGGGAAAAGTGCTCTACTGTTTCGTTGTTTTTCCTCCAAGTAACTGTCGGCGTTTGCATAATTACACAAAATTTGGGCGAGTATCAGTATGATGGTCATAGGGCCTTCATGAGCTCACGAACAAAGGCACTTTCGCACACCAAAAAGGCCGTAGATGAAGCATTCTCCATGAGACCCAAATCGTACATCGTGTTTCAGTGGCTTTGTTTACTTCTAAAGCTTCACTTCAATTTTAGAAGGGAAGTGGGAAGTTTATCAAGTCCTCCTTTGTAGACACTCGGCTATGTAGGTAAAACAAATGGCTTGCAGGCTACTGTAGTACACAAATGTCACTTCTTTAAATATATTTTTCCTGTTACTACTTTAAAAAAAACTTATCGACGAAAAGTATAATTTTAACTCGATTCCTCCATGCAAGCCTACTGACAGGCATTTCAGTCACATTCGCAAATTACCTTCGAAAAATAATAACATAAGTAATGAACACTGCTTCAATGAGAAAAGCTTGTATAAATTAAATCCCATTTTGAAGAATGATGCATCAGTAACTGTTATTTCTATTCATTTTGTAAAAAAATACTTCGAAATTGACTTTTGCAGATGAAAAACAGTTGTGCAAACCATGGCAGTTTTTTCTCAAAGGTTGCAAACAAGCCCACTTCTGTTGTAATATACTTGAAGCAACAAGAAGCCTCTTTGAAGTAAAACGCGGGGTTATGACAAATGCTTCAGATAAATTACAGGAAAGGTAGGTAACAAAAATGCAGGTTTCATTGAAGAGTATACATGAATTGGTGAACCTCATTAAAATAGAGATGCTCCTCTACTTCGGGTATTATATTTTACGTTCTATTAAACATGCTAAACCATCCTTACTACTCTCATGTGATTTAAGGGGGGCATGCATTTGCCCCCTTTTGTTCCGGAGATTGGTTCTAGGACCTTTGCTGGCGGTCACCTTGCATTGATTTTTTACTTCCTGTAAAGGTTTCCACTGCCAGGTAACAGGCCCTGGGCTTATAGCGTTTTATTTTTATTTGCACCAAATTGTCTGATCTTGGCTCATATCTCACGTTCTACGGATTTAGAGTTGGAGCACGGCCGACTGACAACGACTTCGGAATTGAAAAGACAAATTAATCATGGATGTTTCTTCAGACCAGCTGGCGGCAACTAAACCTCCATAAATAAGAGCTCAACATCAAATCTGATCGGGAAAAAATATGAAAACGATATGAGAATGTGCTGTTAAACAGATAGAAACTTGTGCGCAGATTTTTAATTAAGCAAGTTGACTTTGAGAGGATGTTCAAAGTTCAGGTTATGGGACATGGCCGTTCTGTTGCGCCTCTTGTCTCAGTCTAGAGCCCTCACGGGGAGATGTTGGGTAAAGCTGGCTGACGAGAGTTAATAAGCCAGAAATAGCCACCCCAGTAGTCGTTCATACAAGGGCTCTAGCTTGAGACCCAAGGCAGAGGTCTTGCAACCTGATGAGTAGGCGTCCTCCCACCATCGTTAATATTTGCAATCACAGCCGATAGGATAATGGGTCCGTGACTTAATGCTATACCGTTGAACTTCAAATGCTCAGTGACCAAAGCCCACGTGTTCGAATCGTATGCCCTGCAAGCCTGGGGGTGGGTAAGCCTGGCTGACGACAGCTAATATGCCAGAAATGACCCTCCCAGTTTTCTTGTCACTGTTATTTCAGTGGTATAAGCTTATCGTAGATGATTCAGAAAAATCCATTTTCGTGGTTCTTGGAATATCCGTGGCTTATAGGTCCATTTTGGGATACATGAGGACCGTCAATGTTATATCAACTATATTGTCCAGGCTGCATTGTGCTGGTAGAGAAAATGGGAGAGCTGGAGTCGAGGCCAAATGGTTTCGATGCATTTATCGGCACGTGTCAGATGCGGCTTTAGTTAACGGACGATACCCCCAATACCACAGATTCAGACACGTGGCGCAGGGGACAAAACCACAACAAATACTACACCATTAGATTTAGATGGGCGGGGGGGAGCGGAAGCAGGGCTAAACAGTGACATTTTGACGGCTAACGGGAAAGTGCAAGTAGAGGCTGGACATATGACTGGTCACAAACCCATCCCCAAATACACACACGTACACACACACACACACACACGCACAGATTTCACGCCGATAGGGGCACGCAGATTAACGTGAAATGCAGTTGCATCCGCGATTTTTACGTGGAGAGGGGGGTTGGTGAGGACGGTGAAAGGACAGGCCACACCACCCACACGCTGCCTCATCACACCTACAAACATCCTAGCTGCCCACGAGTTCGTAATCTCTTTATATTGGGTATGTGGGTGTACTGACGATAACAGCTATTCAGTAGAAGATGCTATCAGTGCTCGAGTCTGTTTTTGCTGCGTTTAGCAACTTTCTGAAAAGCAGTAGGGTCTGTATCAGGACAGCAGATCAGCAGTGCGAGCAAACGGTCACACTTGGGGTCCATTATATAGGCTGGGGCTACGTCAGAATTTGACCATCTAGAGCGGGACATCGGTTATGAACACTGCTCATTCGTCGGGCTGGCAGCAGAAGGTCTGCCAGGGGCAGGTAAGATTGGGACCGGGTTTTGCTTTTTCATGTCGTGCTTCGTTCGAGCGCTCGTTGACGCTGTAAAAAGTTTAGCAAATGACAAGGCTCAGTCAGCAGTCTCTCCCGCCAGACAGGATAAGAGTCAAAGTATCATCATTAACGAAAGATGGAAGGAACTGCTGATACCCGCGTGGCTTTTTACCGCTCTCTCCCTGTCTAACGGGGTTTCTAGTAGTGACAACGGCGTGCGCCAGGGAAAAATTGAATGTTTATTATTCTCTCTCTCTCCCTCTCCCTCTAAGACAAATGATAATCAACTTATCGCCATCTGATTAGAGCCTAAAAGGGCGATGTAAACTGTTTTTCTATACGCTAACTTCAAACGGTTTATTCGATCCATTTCCAGGTGGCTTCTCAGTCACAATTGACGAGGATTTCGGTAAACAGGACGGATGATTTAAAATGACCAATTGAAACGCGAATAGGAGAACAGGCACCAGAAATTGATAGCCGCGCCGATAAAGGTTGAGCTCTGAGGGGTGACATCGAATTTTCGGTAATATATCGGTCTGTGTACCCACTCAAACACTGTTACCCAGTTTCGCCACCTCTGGCATTTTCACAACCTTTTAATATACCGGCTGCTCTTGCACTAACAGCGGATAGCTGAAGTAGTCCTGGTTGATTCGGTAGTCTGGGCTTCTAAGGACGAAGGTTATGTCTATACACGCGCACTGCGCTGCCTAATTTACGGGATTCAGACGAATGGGGGAAAAGGTAAGTCCACGTAATCATTATACCTACCATGTTGTTGGAAGCCGTCTTCAGAAGACTCCTGAACAAGTTGGTGGAGTTGAATAAGATGGCTGTTCGATCGCTAAAATCATTTCTTCATTCGTCTGAGCTTTCAAACTCTTACCATTCGTCAAATACTCGATTTCCAGGAGAAGGAGATTTGACGTTCCCAATTTAGCCAAATCAAATTCGCTAACTGCATTTACTTTTATTTGATGCTTTGTAATGTCGGTAGCACTTATCAAACTAACATATACTACAATTTTTGTAACAAGAATTTTCGGGCTCCATTCCACTGTTATATAAGTTTATTACTTAGTGCGCGATCACTACACGGTTATGCTCTAAGATTTGGGATTCTCGACTCAGCTAATAACATAAATATCTGGGCAAGTCAATATGTTTCGTATCGAAGTATACTTCATGGTTGATCAGTAATTTTCAGTGAAATCCGGAGGTTTACCTTAGAACTTGGAGCTATACTATTAGCCAATCCCCTCGCATCTGCGTGTTCTACCTGCAGACATATGTGAAATCCACCCTTAGGCTCACAATCATTGTCTTGCTAGACGTATTATGAAGTTATCTTATACAGAAACAGAGCACGCTGGGGCTCATGTGAGACCTCCGAACTTTGAAAGGGAAGTTCATCAAATTATGGCATTCGCATTCTGATATATGGCTGGGTATCTTTCAGGCCACTTCTGAAAATCAAAGTTTAAATGATGAATTAAGCCATATTTATGTTTAATTTATTTTCTGCGCTTGAATAGAACAAGTTTTTAGATGATAGTTCAAACATAAGAACCGCGCGGAAGCCCAAAAAAGTGATGCATTGCAATAGCATAAACAGTATGACTTCTTATAATCCTGTTCTAGTTAAGTGTGTATTCGAAAACTTGTCCGTTTAAAAGAAGGGTGTGTTTCTAGGAAAGACAATCAACTTCTGTTGATTTTGTAAGTCATATTGCTTTTTAATCGGTCTTGAGATTTTCCAACTACGCGCCATGTGTATTATCATTAAAACACACTAGGCCCTCTTGTTGCGTCTCATTCGGCTCATGTGGCACATCAATGGAGATGAGGGACTAATGAATCCGTGGATATTCGATTACATGACTATTCCTATGCGGACCTCTGAATAACTCTCAGACTTACCGACATTTAAAACTGATTTGTATTCTTCTTTCAGGTGAAAACATTTTGAGAACAGAGGAAGAAGACTGGTTGAGCACCGAAATCATTTACTTATTTTTCCGAGCTTTCGAACTCATATAGGCTCCCAACATCAGAACTAACAACAGCAACGCGACAAGGGAATATTAGCCGCCCAAAGATCAGTACCGCAGGTCTGGAGGTGACTGCGCAGGGCTTTGCATGCTGGTGCAAGATCGATAGATCGATCGACTGAGTCCTTATCCGACATCCAGGCTTCAATTAATATTCGACTTGCCTCTCTTTCAGCATAGAGTCCCGAGTTCAACTTCGAAATCGTCCTTCGTTAATAGCCCATAAAACTGTCGCTTGCGCTGACGTTAATGCTATCTCTAACAGTGGACTCCTGTGAGCGTTTGGAAATTCAGAAAAATAAACAAATAGTATCGGTGCTGAACCAGCCTTCTTCTTTACTTATGTATACACCTGGAATTGAAGCATTGCCCTCAATTTGTGGACAGTCTTAGCATACATAATTTCCTTTAAGAGGAATGCAAGAAAGTAATTTTTATATACTAAGTCTTTGACGTAGTTGTATGATAAATCCTCTTGCTCGACACTGCTACAAGCCCAAAAAAATTAAGGGAAAATAAACATTTAGCGGCAAACACAGGAATATTAACGCCCTTCCACGGTAATGCAAGGCGCTTTGTACTAAATTCAAGGAAGGGTAATTATTCCAGTGTCCAAACCTTAGCCCTAACCCTAAGCTACGGTTTGCGACTTCCATTGCGGAACAGCCATTGGCTCATCGTCGCACTGGGAGAAGCTGTGATATCGTGAAGAATCAAGTTGGACTTGTTCGTTTATAGTGTCCACTAAACTGAGACCTGAGGCCGCAAGTCAACCCTAATGGTTAGACCAGGCTTTCTATCAGCTAACTGAAACACTTAGGCGGCCGCAACTCACCCTCTTCGGGATGTCAGTCTTGTGAAGACAATAAACCTCTCGTACAGACTGGGGTCAAATCCATGGGACATGAAAGCAATAACCGGACTATCTGGCTAATGGCCATTGTACAAAGTGTGTTGCTTCCGGTCTGAGGACATGCCTATACCTACTTAAGCTAAGAATGTCAGAGTAAGTTACCGGCCAAGTAATGGTTTAATGGAGGGCCTCTAAGTGATTTCTCAACTAATCATGCACGTAGTCGGCAAGTGGCTGTTTGTTAAACTTATTGGGCTCATGCATTATTAAATTGGCGATAATTCCTGATGTTCAAGTGTTTTATGTCGATTTTTTCGAACTAATTTGAGCGTTTAAAACACGAAAACTGAATTGACCTCCAAACCTTCCATTTTGGCGTTTTAACTCACGATCGATCGAATAGATGCCAATGCCTACGCTCGATGAACTAGCTATCTACTGCTAGTAGGGTCGGCAGCAGCGATATGAGCAAATAGGACCGTAGTCAACATGACTGTCTTTAAGATGAAAGGTGTCCAATACCTCTATTATTACTCCCACCTTCGTTCGATTGCCAAATTGTTGTATAATATGTTGCAGTTATGCTATAGATAGCTTAAGCTGCAGTTTTGTGGTTCCTGCCGGTCACTGGTATACCCTAGTTCCATTGTTTTACGAGTGCTTACCTGGCTGTCTCTTAACGGTAACACTTGTTTGGAGGAGTAAAGTAGCTTAAATCCCGGGAACCGAGTGAGGGCTTGTATTTAAGTCTAGGAAAATTCCACTACCAGGGATGAATTCGTAATTATCGGTGGTCGGGGACAGAAGCTTGAAGTGCCGGCTGTGTGACGGAAATTTTCATGACACGTCTTCAACATATGACAGTTCTCAAGGAGCCCCTGGTTTTCTAAAATTTTCAACCCCGTCAATTTCCTTTTCCTCACATATTGACATATAAATTATGTTGACTAGGTTTCAAGGTAACGTCGACGAGGTTTTCAACAATCTTGCCTGGTCAGAATACGGGAGTTCCGTTTAACCTTGTCGTTCCTAGGAACGAAATTCAAATGACAGATCGGGCGTTGCACCTTCTAGTTACTGGCCTAACGCTCTATAAAAAAAGGTTTTTACGCTTTTAAGTCATTTTATCAATAGAAAGGTGACAGTTTTGGGCGGGAATCAACGTTACTATATATCCAGGCAATTTTCAATTCTAATAGTTATCATGAACCACGCCTACACATTTGCAAGTGCTTCTGTAAAAGAAGACGTTAATGAACACGAGAGAAGTTTACCAACTCTGCCTTCATAAACGTGGCAAATGTTGTTTTGGTGTACGCTAATTTGGTTAGGTAAGATATGGATAGATAAATTATTCTCAAAAAGCAATTTCTTCTTTTAAAATGTTGATTTGTAAGCCAGTGCAATCGCATGTCCTTAAAGCAGTATAAACGGCAAACTGGCAATATTTGTCGTACCTTACTCCACATTTCCATGTATTTGCACATATTCAATGAGTAAATTTAAAATGCCCCACACAAAAACAATAATTTAAACGTATGTCCATATGTAAGGATGATCGGTATTCGATCTATTTTCTGCTAAAACGCAATCTAAAAACGAAAAGTATACTGTGCCAGTCGTAGAAGATACATTTTAATATGTATGTGACCATTAGGCAGCAAATTTTTAATCCTAAAAGTTGACCATGGACTAAGCAAAGCTAACAGAAACGGTCCCAATACAACGAGAAAATAAGTTTTGTGCTTTGCGACAGCTATATTACCAATATAGGTGAAAGAAGTTTATGAACGAACCTTTTTTCTTTCCACTCCAAATACTTTTAAAAAAATATGGGCATTCCTTTGCAAAATACCTCCAAGAGGTACACTTAAGATAAAAAACTGTGAGAGCGTTTTCCGATTTATTAAGTCATATTCATCAATGGCCTTCATTTTGAATATTCGTTTCCTTCAGTGTTTAAGCTTACTATTTGGGTGAGCCCCGAATATTACTGAAACTGACATATTCAGAAAAATGAACATCCGAAAACTCACCACATATGTATAGGCCATCAACAGTTATCTTATGTTAAAATATGATAAAACCAAACTAAGAAACCTATGTTTTTGACAATAGATTTCGAACACCAAAAACTGCAAAGTAATCCCTGATATTTCAAGTTTTCTACTGTCAACATAAAGGACCGTAATTTCACAGAATACAATTTCTCTTGATACACGGAAACTAGTGTGTCCAAAATCGAATTTACTAATTGTATTCCACTTGTAGAATCCCTGACCGACTTCGCATACTGCGACCTTATGAGGATGTTTTTCTGCGTCATCCCTACTCATAAAGTCAAAGAACTCCATCTTCGCCGTAGGCAATCACACCTCCAACAACGCAAAATCGAAAGAATTAAGTGGAATTCCAGCAATATCATTTTCTCAAGAAGCATTCTTCACTATCTATCACCTGTGTCTTTACACAATAAAAGTTTGCCTCGTTTAACACCAACTTTTTATCCGCCCGTTTATTTAGCTTTAAGACACCGGTTATGAAATGAGTGTTTTAGTCGATGCATTTTGGTCAGCTTCCTAGCTATTATAGTTTTGGCGAATTCGCGCTTATTTCATGTAAGTTAGCGCCATCCCAGCCTCTTTGCCCTCGTCAGTACTACCTTCTATCGGTGTCATAACTGTCGCCTTGTAGCATCAACAGTGTTTTAAAACCTAGTAATACCCTTTATCTAATGCGTAAAAATTCTGGTTAGATAGTTCATTAATTACCAACTGGCTTTGTAACACCCTTTCGTATTCTGCGCAGTTGAGAGCTTTTCGTTTTCGGACATGAATGCACACTCGACGGCTTAATGCAACCTTTTTATGTTCTAACATAGTTTCGTAAAAATGTGTTCTAGATACTGGTGAATACTCGCGATAGACACTGCTAAAGGGCTCAGTTGTAGGCCGACAAACGCTCTACCACTTCCACTGGAAGGGAGAAAAATGAGGAAAAATCTCTTGAGAACGTATTGACCCATACAGCCCAATGCGAATGATCATGCAACTTCCAAATAATTATATCAAATAAAAATAATGGTTTGAATTGTGCATTTGGGTTTACTTCAGTGAAACAGATAGCATAGTTTCTCTCTAGTGAGTCATTCTACCAGGCCACAATCAAAGTTGGAGCTTAGATGGGCACAACGCACAGACCCTCGATCATTTCTTAGGGCCTTTAGGAGGCCTCATTACCATCGTTAAAGCCATCCCAGGTCGTTCGTGTAAACACCCACATATCCCACCTTGGGCATAGCGAAGTTTTTCCCTCCCCCTGACATCCTTCAGCTCGGCGGCCGATTGGTCCTCTATAATAACACGAGAGAAGCTGGCGTCCTGGCGCCGGTACCGCGACGACTAATAACAAACGGACAACAGGAAAGGCACATGAGACCACTCAATCCCTCTACAAAGGCGACTTTAATTCTTCCGAAAAACATCCAGAGGACCTCGCATGGTCGAGCTTCTGTAAATTGCCAATGCGGATGACCTAGCAGCAAACGCACTCACTTTCTCACAGAAGATCAGCTGCAGGCGACTATAATTCAGCTCTACCTGCCTTCCTCATTCGTCCATCCTTTAATTGCGAGACCGGAAAAAGAGGGTTAATGACTTGTGCCAATCTCTGAGACGGAAATGCAGCCCAGAATTTTACTTTCCCCGCTTGATTCTACCGCTCGGGTACTTTCGGTTCAACTGCCGGAATGATGGATTGTTCCATATTAACAATGCCGACAAAGACAAGAGAGGCTGAATGGCTGATTCTGGTCTCATTGGTTGTGTCAGTCAGTCAGTCATACCTGACTCAGGTGGTGCCCCACCAAGCTCGAACCCCGACCTGATGAGCAGAAGTCTTAGGCTCTAACCATTGAGACTCGGATGGGGCAACACCTGGGGTTGGGTATGACTGGCTCTGTTAATCTATCTTTCCTCTACTAGCAGTCCTGCGGCTGCCGGCGGGGCACGCGAGTGAGTTCCAAGGCAGAATGGGACGAGTTAGTTTCGTTAGCGATCGATGAGCGTGCGGCAGTTGAGTGTTTCATGTTGCGACTCTTCTATGAGTCATAAACTTGCATAGGCTGCGTATTAGTTTCTTTTGGGAGAAACCTGCTCAAAAAGAAGTCAGAAGCAACTTGCTTTTGAACTCCTAAGGGCATCGCTAAAATACTTCAGGACTGCATAAATCAACTACGCATACCGTCTCATCTCGCTGCAAGTATACAAAATCGCCAAGAATGACCACCACTAGGGAAAACTATGTACTTAGCCAATGAGCTCTTTCTGTATTCGTCTTGTTTTAATATTAGGGTTTTATCTAATATCTGCTTGGTTTTTTTATGCGCATTAAGGGTATAGCAAATTAAATATCTAATACATCCATGTTCATGACGGTGTTACCTACTTCTCATACGTTGTCTGAAAATCGGTTAATTATCTAAATTCGACCTATCCTCATTGTCCGTCACATCTAAAACTGATTGGGTGGTACAAATATTGGTCAGCCGCCTTGAGTCATTGGCCACGAGGTAAAAGTTTGCCTACCCCAACAGAGCTTAAACTAAGTTCCATGGCTCGGAAACGGACGTATAACCTACATATTACACGCAGTACCGACAAAGGCAAGGGAGACCGAAATGGCCATTTCTGGTTTATTAGCCGTCATCGGTCCGCCATACCCAATCACAAGTGTGTAAGCACTCGGAATTCGGGACAGGTCAGCTTCCCATAATCCTGGATCGCGAGTGCCACTTCATAATGGATGTATAACCTCCAACACCCTCAACCTGAGCGCAAGGACACCTTCTTCATGCAGGAATTCCGGTAAAAGGGGTCGTATATGAAGAACACGTGCGTTCGTTAATAAATAAGTAGGCAAATCGTATTTCTCGTTACGCTTGTTTCTGCACAGCATACTATGGCGATGAGGTCAGGTTAACACGCAACCGAACGAAGTAATAACA